>OMLP01021408.1:3869-16611 GCA_900302685.1 Spondyliosoma cantharus
AGAGGGCATCAAAATAGTTTGAAAATGCAGCAAAGCAGGAGCAAGGACAAACACACACAAGTGCTTTAACTTGGATCCAAACACTCCACCAGCCCAATCAGGTGCGCAATTATACACACACACACACACACACACACACACACAGCGTTGTAGTGACCACAGGGCAGCTATACAACCACAATCACAGCGCCCCTGTCCAAAACTGTGTGTGAGGAAAGTCACTCCTTAAAAAAAAAAAAAAAAAACAGGAAAGGTTGATAGATGGAGGGCTGGTAATGAAATGGAGACATCAAGGAGCATGAAGAGGAGGGGAGGGAGGGATAGAGGGAAGGAGGGAGGGAGTGTGGAAACAACCCAAAAGAGAGAGAGAAAGAGAAAGAGAGGGAGAGGGAGAGAGGGGGGAATAAGAAGAATAGCCTTTCGCCTGTGTTCCATCAAGGGAGAAATTACACATTTACTAAGGTTTTTTCTTAAGACGACGGCCCTCATAGATCAAACCGCTTGGATGTACCAGCCAATTTTCAACATGAAATATAGACACCAGAAATCTATTACACCTGTGTTCTCTCTCCCTTCTCCCATCTGCAGCTGTGTGTCGCTCGTTCTCACGGAGGTTGATGCATCTACATCACTGTCTCCTCTCCTCTCGGTGTCCCTCTTCCTTCCAGGCTATGGATCTCCCACTGTCTCCCCCTGACATGTACATTATGTTATCTGCCGGTACATGTGCTTGACAAATGGAGGAGTCGATCATATTCAATAATTATCCGACCTTTTCCCTTTGCTGTATTTCTGTTGCTGCCTCTCGTGCGGTGATGTTAAGGAGACTTAAAGTTAGATTTTTTTTTTTAAGTGCATAACACTAAAACTAAAGCGGGTGACATTTGTGTGAATGATCATTTTTTAGGGTTATTTTTTTTCTGGCCTCAGAAAAAAGTCTTTCAACAAAATGTAGGCTTTTGACTGGGATATAATGATCTGTGAGGGCGTATTTCTAGAAGCGCTGTTTTGGGAATTATGGAGGTGTTTGTATTCAGTTAGGAAAAATGGATTTAAAATAAGCAGTTTGCCTGGAATATAGACAAAATCATGAGCGATTCTATGAATTACTTACAAAACATTTTGTCTTTTAAGTCATCTTTGCTTGAAACAAGTGGAAACATTGTATGATAATATGATGGATTATAACATTTAATCTTGTTTCTGATGCAAATTCACTTGATTAATTAATTCCTAAAAGCAAGTTTTCATTTTTATTGGTTCTTGCAGCAATTGCTTCTTTATTAAATTTCCAGAAAACAGAATAATTACAAAAAATATTTACCCCCCTCCCCCTTTAGCACTGAGAAGCACAATAAAACATTTTAAAATTTCTTATAACACATTATAAAGTAGTTATATGCATTTATATGTACATTTGTTAAGGTTATTAATGTACAGTATTTATTAGAAATCATTCTGCAATTACCATGCATTTTAATTTTATCACACCTTTGTTATTCTCTGTTTATGCACCTCTTACTGTATAGGGGGCCACAGAAGACATTAATAATTGCTTGTATCCAGCTACAATTATAGTGTTTCATAAACCATTTTTGTACTATTTTTAGACTCATTCTAAATGAGAGCTTAAAGTGAAATGTTACAATTACTTCTTCAATAATTTATCACTCTAATTAAGAGGATGAAGCTTTTATTCAAGCGTGCAACCTTTGTAAAAAATAATTCTAGACTTCTTAAAGGGGCACTATGTTGTTTTGGAGAAGCAATTGAAAATAAGTTTATTAGCAATATTTATTAACATGTATGGACAATATTAATGAGGTACCTTTACCAAACTCAGAAATATTCATATTATCCATAACTGAATAAACAAGCTGCTCTCAGAGGAAAATAAGCTCCCCAGAACACTGTTTGAAGCTAGAAAGGTGGCAGGGTCCGCCACATATAAACAAAGCAAAAAAGTAAGATATTGTGTTGTCCTTTAAGGTCAGTTTGTTAATTCAGTTTATTCAGTCATGAAAGCAAAGAGTTTGTTTATTTAGTTTTTTCAGACAATTTAAAAAAAAAAAATAATAATAATAATTCAGTCAATGAGGATCTTTCTCTTCTGAATAAAATTTCATTCGGCGTTGTGTCTGAGGAGAGAGTTCCAGAGGGAGTGGGTGGTTCTGGATAAGGCCCTGTCACTGAAGGTGAGGTGGTGGAGGAGGTCAGTGAGGAAGGAGGAGGCCCGGTTATGGAGAGCTTTCTGGAGGGAAGAGAAAGAGTATGAATTGAAACTATTGTGGAGCAGTGTGTTTTAAAACAGGAGTGTGTGATCAAGAGAGTGTGTGTGTGTGAGTTAATGATTTCTCTTTAGACTGCAGTTTATTAAGGACTGTGGAAGACATAGCGTATACTGTAGGATACTATTGTTTTATTGATCATTTATGTTATTAAGGCATGGATCAGACCTGTGGACAGCCTACATTGGAACATAGAACACAGCACACACTGCACTTGCACACATGACACAACAGGACCTCACATTCAGCACAACTAAATTGCCTCAACTGAACTGAAAAAAGGATGTGCTGGACTATTTTTAATCCCTTTGAGAACCACACCTGACAAAATAAGGAAACAAGAGACATTAAAAGTTTTTTTTTAAAAAGTGCAGACATCACACATCCATTGTTCAGAGAGGTTGAACATCGTGTCAGTGAGGTGTTGTTACAGTCTGACCTGTTAATGGATGATCTCTGGCAGGGCAGTTTGAACAAATAAAAGTCAAACAGCTGTCACCTGGACAGCAGGATGTGTTCAGTCACTGCACATCCTGGAACGCCCGCTCACAAATCTAACACCCATATAAAGTTGTGTAAATATCAGATATCTTACAGAACATGACATGTGCGTTCAAAGTATTTTTTATCGAACAATGACAACTCAGATACATTCCATGTAAAACAAGACACATTCAGGTCATGATTTATGCAGGTTAGCAGCTATGCATATTATCGCATGTACAGTATTTACATGATTGCGGCTGGAGCCCCTAAAAATGTCAGGGATTAGGTTGGGTAATGTGTTTGTCAGGAACAGGGATAAAACATTCAAAACATGAACAATATGCAATCTTTCATGCTGCATATATTTGGTAGTTTATGATCCACCATTGCTGGTCGTTTTTTCATCACAGTTCCAGCTGTAATTCTCAAGCTGAACAAGCTTGTCTCTGAATATTTTCGATAGTTTCAAAGTTTCACACTTACAGCTGAACTATTTATTCAATGGAAAATGGAAATAATCTAAAAGAAATATCACTAGCCCTTTTTACATAGAGAAGGCGGCACATTTTGCTCCAATGTAAGGCTGGCAAATTGCCGCCTTCTCTATCTAAAAACGAGGCGTAATATTCCTCCTTTTCCAAAAGCCGCCACTGTGAAGCACGAAGTTGGGCAGTGAACAGTGACAACAAATTTGTCTTCAAAATAAGAGCTTTACATTGCACCCCATTGGAGTTTAGAACTGGGTTCTTAGCGGAGGGCCTTTAATTTGAAAGTAGCGACCATTCGTAGCTTTCTGGCCGCTACACATCTAGCAGACACAACCAAACAGCTCCGCTAGCTGTCAGCTACAGAGACCGAGGAGACTCTAGCATCTCCTGGATCTCAGTGGCTTTCCAGTTGCTCAAGTTGCATGTCGCGGATGAAGTGATGGACTGACTGCTGTGATCAGCTGTTTCCTGTTTTTAAAACTCCCCGGCGGTGGCCCGCACAACAGTGCACATCATCGGCACCTCCGCCCATCTCACGCAGAGGCCGGCACATTTACACCTCATTTTTAGATAGCAATGGAGGTGAAAATAAGCATACCCTCCGAGGCGTCATATTGGCGGGCTGCCAATATGCCGCCTTCTGTCTAAAACCGCGGACCGGGCCGGCAAAAGGACGGCCAATTGATGGCTTATTGCCCAGTATAAAAATGACTACTGACTCTGCAGTCCTCTTAATTTTAGCGTCCTTCAGCCCATTGTTTTGGTTTATGTCCCATTCACCACTCTTGTCACCTTGTCATCTGTTCAGCATTAGAAAAAAAAGTGAAAAAAGAAACCAGTGAAAAAGCCCTAATAAATAAGACATATATATGCTGAACAGCATATAGCCTTCTTCCCTCAGGAGTGGGCTGAGACCAAAACAGAGCTACAAGAGGACATATATTGGATTTACATTGTTAGGTGGGCAGAAACATTACACCAGATAAATGCTAATATTCATCAGTGTCTGCTCGATTTGGCAAATGTTCACTAACACGTTAAAAACAATGCAAGATGATAAAATATCAGTGTTATGTTAAAGCCCCCCCAGTGACTGACTGAACAAAAAATAATAATTGCAGCTTTAAAGTGAGTTTGTGCTTCGGGCTAGCACAGAAACTCTTCTAAATTGCTCATTTCCTCCATAGCACCGTAAGTCTCACATACTAATACATACATATAGTTTACACTCCCACCCCCTTCATCACACACCGCTCCCGACTGAAAGATGCTGCGATACAGGAGAAAAGAAGATAAGTAGAGGGAGGATCTTCATGTAAAATTCACTTAGCTGCCATATTTTTCCCTCTGGGACAAGATTAATTGCGTTATAACTTGTTTCAGGTTGGGGTGGAGGGTGTACGGGGAAAAATGGCAGCGCCTGCCAGTCCAACCCCAATCCCCTTCCTCCTGACTCCCTCTCCTCTCCCCTCCTCTCTGTGGCGACCATCTCTTAATACATCCTGAGAAATTGAGGTTAAGAGGGGATATCCAGGGGGTTATCTGGCATCGAGGCGCTCGGCGTGGGGAGATTGATGGTCTTAAGAGGCCGGGGTACTGTGGTCATATTCATATGGTAATTCTTTCCTATTGTCCCTGCGGAAACCGAGGCTTTCTTTAATCTGAGAAGGAGGCCTCCTCTCCCTCTCTCTGTTGAAACAGAGCCCAGCGTCACTTTATCATCTCCACAGATGCTGATGATGACGACGGGTGGCCGGTGACGTCTGGATGGATGTATCACAGTAACATGTTTTGTGTGTGTGTAAATTAAAAAGGAGAGGAGGTGGGAGCATTGTCGCTAGGACAATGTTAGAGGGTGCTTCAGGAGGGGGGACATGGTGAATATAATGATAACTCTATACTGGATGTTATTTTAATCCCCCTCTTTCACGGAAAAGGGAAAGATAACTTCAATTCCATTTGTGACTAAGAAGCATTTAGTGCTGACGATTTCAACTCCTGAGGTCCAATTCTGAGATAGCAATCATCTGTGATAAAGCTATTTTGGTTTTACACTTGTAAATCCTTCCATTCAAACGTCTGGAATTGTATGAATGCATTATACCTGTTTCTGTAATGCTTGTACTTTCCAAAGTGGCATCTTTGGTTAAAATTGAGCAAAACTGTTTTATCATTGTGTTTAATCAAAATAAGAAAGAAAGTCTCATCTTTAAAACCTTCCAAAATATCAACTGTTATAGCTGAGGTCCACAACTATACATGTTTTATCCTGTTCAACCAATACATTCAATTCAAAAAATATTACAATGTCCTGGCCTTAAGTGGTTCCTTGCTCTCTGTTGATTGTCTAATGTCTGGCTACTGAAAAAAGAAGGAAAGGTACCATTTAACAGAAAACCACAATAAATATTGTAGAGCAGCAGTTCAGTACAGATGCAGATAATGTGCAGTAAACCTGTCTGTGGTCGATCTATAGGCTCACATGGTGAATCTATACATGCGGACCAAGATCTCCCATAATGAATGGCTTATCTATATACTTGGTGGATCTATATATCCAGTACATGGCTGATCGATAGCAATGAATCTGAGCTCAGTAGGAAGACAACAAGATGTCTCCTCTGAGAGTCAGCTGCATGGGTCTGGAACATCACAAACACACATCCTTGTACATCTATACATCTGAGGACCGTCGTTGACTTAATGCATACCCTCGCCCATTACCTTAAGATTAATCATTAAAACAACTACATTCCTAACCCTGACCCGAAAGCCAACTCTTTACCCTTAAACTAGCCAACATGTCCCCTCTATTTAAAAAATATCCTTACTCTGCTGGTAGGAAAAATAAAATAAAAATACTTTACAGAATTCCATATGAATATACTGAATGTAATTTATTTTGTTCAGAGAAATCCACAGCACCCAGAAGACAGCGGAAATGCCGGCATAAGCAGCTGTACACAGAAAGGCCCCAGCTGGCCAGTGGAATCAAACCCATGACCTTCTCGCTGTGAGTGGTTTTCCTCCTGTCCTCCTCAATTTTTGAGTCACAAGCCACCGCTGGAGGAGACAGAGGTCACTGCTGCACCACTGTGTCACCTTCAACGGCAAAAAATATGTTTAAGTCACTTTCAGAAAAAATGTGCTTATTAATTTTCAATCATTTGAAGTTGCTACTTGTTGCTAAATGGCGCTAGATGAAATCATATGGCCTACCAGGCAATTTTTAGGGAAAAATAGCTTTTTTCATACTTAACATAAGAGAATTTTCACCTTGCATTGTGTGATGATTTGTGTTTATTCACAATACTCAAGCTTGAATTCACGATTGTTCGCATTTTCTTTATAAAATCTTGACTCAGAAGTTTTTTTTTTCTTTCTTCGATGCCAGGGAACAATGTTGTGTCTTTCTTTGGCATTGTGTAATAACGACATTAAAATGCCCAAATGAAGAAAAAGCAAGATACTGAAATATAAAACAGAAAGTCCAGTATGAAGACTTGTCAATACACTGTACAGCAGTATTTCCTGCTTCGAGTCAGGGTTTTACGAAAACCCTCTCCTCCACCTCTACACCTACATGGTAAAATTGTGTCGGGACTACATCTTACAATGTGCTACACTGCACTGCAGCAAAGGTTGAGTAAGGGTCAACTTCTTTGCGGACGACTCAGCCTTTTTTCTTTAAACCAGGACCATAACTGTGTTGATGCTGGAATTTTGACATCAAACAAAAGATCAGGAGAAGTAGTCAAGGTTGAAAAAATGCAAAAGGATTGCTATCTATGCTATACAAACTAGCCGAAATGGAGACAGGAAAAGAGACTCGGGGCGTGGGAGGGTGGGTGGTTGTGTGTGTGATGACGACACAAACCACAGCTTTGATTAAGTTGGTCTGCACTGATTTTTTCACCACAGCCCTGATCAGTCTCTTCACCAACCACCCCATTGACTTCCTGTATTCCGCTGCTGGTGTGCGCACTTTTCCTCATATCGCCCCAACACACATAGACACTCACCACCGCCTCCTCTTCTTAATCAATACCCATATTAATCATCCAAAATATCTGTGTGACAAACCAATTATTAATCTGCACCGTCAAGTCCAATACAGTGATAATGAATTTAGTGGGTACGCTGTGGACTCCATCCGTTCATTAACTGCTGATGGCTGCTGTAATGACTGCTCAATGTCACCAGGATATTCTACTGCTATTGATGAAGCTGGTGGGCATACACACACATACTTTACACACACACACACATATATACATACATCAGGAGGTATGTTTGCATTGAAAAAGATACAGTTACAAGTGAGGACAAACAAGTAGAAATAGATAGATGGACATCTGCCTCCTCCACTAGAGGGTGTCATCCTTTTCTCTCTCCTCTCCTTTCTCAGCCTCCCGACAGTCCCAACATTTCCTTCTCTTCTCCCCTACTTCCTCCCTTCCTTCCTCCTCTCCTCTCCTCTCCTCTCCTCCTCTTCATATTGATGTCTTAGCGCCTCGCTCCAATAAGCGTCTAATCAACAGCAGAGGGGATCAGATCAGATCACAGCAGGATGATGGATCTGGGAATCATTTACTGGGACTGGCCCACTCTGCTAAACCGCGGGAACGTACGTATCAGGATGATAGCTTGATGAAATGATGAGCTCGCTGTTCCACATCGTCAGTCCACAGCTTGCACTAAATAAGAGCTGGAGAAACTTTAGGACAGGGGATTTAACCCATATTTTTGGGCTGTATTGATGAAGATACGCTTATTATTCATCACTATCAAATGCAGTTGGAATGAATATTGACGAGTGGAAATGGCTATTGATGAAGTCAGCTGTTCTTCCATTTGTCATCCGATATAACTCAGTTTTATGGGTCACATGAGGGTTACAACTTCTGTTTTTAATCAAATAAAGTTGAGTTTAAGTTGTAGTGACAGCAAAGAGATTGTTACTGAAGAAGAGAGCTGAAAAGTAATTTGACACGTAAAGTATCATTAGTTCAGTAGCAGCAAAAATACATGGAAAGGTGGGAGATATTATTTGGCACTGGAAATATAAACATTTTAATAGAATATTAGAGAGATAGAAATAAACAGATGTTACTAATAATAAACGATGGCTCCGTTCTAATCAAGTGTCCCAGTCAGTCATGACAGCAAGCCAACATGAACAATACCTGATGCAACTAAATTGAAATCAGCCATCGTTCATTCAATTGTTAATTTATACCTGTGCTTTTTCACTGTAACACATCAAAATGTCATCCTTCCAAAAAAATCCTTACTGTTGACCCCTTAAAATCCTAACTTTGAAGAAAACCAACAAACTCCCATTTTTATGTCTGAAGAGAAGAAGAGAGAAGAGAAGATGCTGAGAGAAGTTTTTTGTCCTTTTTCTTTCTCTCCCTGTCTTCCTCACTCCTGCTTTCTTGATTTTTCAACGGGGGTAAAGGAAAATCACGTCATTTTTATTGATGATTATCAATCTCACACTCCATATAATCCTACCTATTGGCAACAAAGAATACATTTCTGTGGATGAAAATGTCTCTGTTAAACTTCATTCGGCATCATTTTTTGCTTCATATTCAGTCAAAGAAATTAAGTGTTCAAAATAAGATTTTATGAAAGCATGTCTGGTGTTGCTTTTAGGCCTTAACAGATGCAGATGAGAACAATGCCAAATGTAGTCTGATGGTGGCACCAAATAACGGCACCAAGACCTCTGAACTATCCATACAGAGATTGTTGTTGACTTCTGACAGCAGTCAGTTGCTCAGTGAAGACTACAGTACAGAATGGCTCTCATATTCTTTACTCTTCTTGCGCTCCAGAGGCCAGTCCACACATTTGGAGCCAGGCAAGTTGTTTCGTCAAGGCCACAACATTGGTAATGTGACCAGAAAGCCTGGTCACATTAGCAAGTGTTTGGTATTTTTCAGGCCCCAAATAATGATGAATCATGTCACACGGGCTCTGGCCACTCCGTGTGCGGGTCACCGTTCAGTGAGTATTCCTGCCCTCCATGTTGTCTGATGCCAACTCCCCGCTCCCCTCCCAGCAAGCCTCCAAAATTTGCATACAAATGAACATCTAAACGGGCTCTATGACATAATTGACTTGCAATTAGAAATTTTCTTGAGCTGGTCACTTTGTACTGGGTGGACCAAGTGTGCAAAATGGGGAACCGCACACACATACACACACACACACACACACACACACACACACAGGGGGAGAAAAATGGCTGCTATTTTGCATATTAATGAGAGTCATTAGCTGTCTCTTGGCAATGGCTGACAAGGGGACTTATTTATGCCCTGGCCCTCGATGCCTGACTGGGGGAAAGTGTCCACTTCAGCGACCAGCGCTAATTGTTTCTGAGCATGTTGTCCGGCCGATCATCATCATCATCATGGGAAATTACGCTCGCTTCAAAAAGACGACTTGGCTGACGTTGAGGGTGGCCTATTATGATAACTCTGTGTAAGCTTTTAACTTCTGGTGCTCTACAAGAGCCAAGCTTTTAACTTACCCCATCAAGGCCTTGTATCTCGCTGTTTCACTCAAAGTAACAACTATTGAATTCCCCCCCAAAAAAGCTGATAGATGAGCCAGAATAGCAAGTGACTGGAGATGCAGGTGATTATGTTAATATTTTGATAAATGAAGCGGGGGAGTATTCATGAAAGCGTGTTACTTCATGTTTTGGAAAAAAACAGAATGCAACCGGATAAGAATCAGTATTACATCAGATATTTCCTTCTCTTTCTTCTTTTAATATCACTGCGTGTCACAGGATGCTGAGATGCAAACAAAACACTGAAACCTCTGTAGCAAAAAACTCTCTAAGCCCTCCATATTAAAATACTGCGCGTGGCTGCTGGCTGTGGGGATTCTTGACAGACGGCATAAGTTTTCTATGCAAAGTGTCAAAGATTTGTTTCCGTCCATAACTTTTTGAACACTGAAGTAAACATGCCACTTATTTTATGCCATAATGGGCTATGAGAAATGTGTTTTTGGATAGGAGTATGATATGTACAGCTGCGTGCATTTTCTATCAGAGTAAATCAGACCTGTCTGATGTTTCAATTGCGCGAGGTGTCGGATTCTCTCCCCGCAGATTTGTCACTGCTGTTTCAGTATTCAGTGGGATTAAACATGGAGAGGGTGTGCTACCCATGGTCCAGTATGCAATTTACAATACAAGTTTAACGTGTGACATGTCATTTTAAGAATTTTTAAGTCAAGTCAGATTAATTCGACTATGGTGGCAAAAGCACGCTAATTAAAGCTCTATTCGGGTGCACTTTAACTTGCCGCTCAACTGAAATAGTTCATTGAAAAAAGTCACTTGACCACATTTCTGGTGATTCATTAATCTTTTAATAACTCATTAAACTAAAACACCAAATAGTAACTGACAAATGTGAGGGTTTTCAGCTTTTTTTTCATATCTATCAATGTATCTTTGGGCTGTTGGATTTTTGTCTATTTTGGATTTTGTGTTGACACTGAGGAGATTAGCATGGAAAAATCAAGTAAAATGAATCTATTGCTCGGTCAAGTTATTAAATAAAAATAGCTTCTGTCAAACTGTAGCAATATTTTTTCACAATTGATGGAAGATAACTGATTAAGAAAAAAGATAACCTGCAGATTATTTAATAGTGAGTATAACCATTATTTGCAGCCACGTAGCTGAGACGCTCCCGCAGACATACAGAAACGTTCTATGCTTTAATTATCATCGCCGCTGTGTACATGTGCTCATCTGTGCCTTGTTACTCGTCCCTTCCTCCGGCATGTAGGCTCACCGGCTCCTTTACTGAAAAGGTCTCTCTCTGTGTTTCTCCTCTCTCGTCTCTCTCAGCTGGAGTGCCAGGCGAGCCGCTCTGCAGCGATCTGGAGATGAGGAGTGTGACAACAAAGAGGTGGAGGACAAGGAGGTATTAGTGCACACACTCACACACTCACTCACGCACACACACACACGCGCGCGCGCGCGCACACACACACAGCAGCGTGCGGTAGTTATGGTCTCGACAGCTTTAGCACCCCCATATTGTAAACAGGGGGGTGGTGACCGCCTCCCTGTGCTTGTTAACATCATCTCCGTCATTCAGCAGACGCGGCACTGTCAGCACCTCGCTGTGCCCCGACACAATCAACATTAACCATGACACACACACACACACACACACACACACCACCGCACATCCTGGCAGTGCACCATGCAATCAGCATTATCCATGTGAGCTCCTTAATGGGCACCTCGTAAAACAGACGACAGCTCTGCTACCAAGACCATTCCACAGGGGAGACAAACTACCTGTGCTGACACACACACACACACATACACACACACACACACACACACACACACACACACACACACACACACACACACACATGCAGTCTCATCCATGAAAACAGTGCTTGCAAACGAACAGTCCAGTCTTTTTTTGGGTAACATTTCAGCACTGTGTTCCTTCACTGCAAGCCAACTGGGCAAAGCGGACGTTTTTGGGAATTTCTGAAACTGAATGGTAAAGGGTCAAGGCTGTGTCAAGTAGTCTTGAGCCAGGGCCCCAAGGTAAGTATTTTTGTGGTTTTGTCCATCATGAGTAATAATAGATTAGATTAGATAGACTTTATTTATCCCACAATGGGGAAATTCACTTGTCACTAATGTGTACTGGCCAAGGTACTTGAAAACTGTGAATGCCTTTAATCAGCTCCAAATCCGCTACAGGCAGCCAGTTTATAGTTTCAGGTATTTACTGACCATCAAGAGCTAGCTTCCCTTCTCATTTAAACATTCTCCAACTCTGAACAAAATCTGAATGTGAGCTTATCTGCAGGTAACGCTGTTTTTTTTTTTTTTACAACCTGCATGATGCCCACTCACTTCTTGCACATTCTGACTTTTTTGAAGCACTGACGCGGTGTTCACAGATCTCAGCATAAACTATGGTGAGCACAGCATCACTCATCGCCATAGACATGAACCAAAGCCAAAACTACAAAAAAAAACATTAAACATTGTAATAAATGGGTCTTACCATCTAATTGAAGATAGTTGCAAGCATATTTTCCTTTTATTCATTTTTTTATTCAAATTGAGAACAGGACAAACATTTCAGGAAGATTCAAGTTAAAATGAGCAATCAGTATGAAGCTTGTCAGCTACACATTTTAAGAAGTCAGTGCACCTTCACAATGTGCTGTGACATTCACATCAAGCCCCCATCCAAAAGAGAGCGGGACAAAAAAGGGACAAAATCAACACGCATGTACCCCAAAACACTGATGCACTTCAAGGCTGGGTGGAGTTGAAGATCAGGCTAAATCTGGAGCGATGCCACCGGATGTGTATGTGTTTGAGTGTGTGTGTGTGCGCATGTGTGTGCACGTGTGCATAGCAAGAAATTGACTTGTAAAAGGAGACGGCAGGCTAAGTCATTC
>OMLP01021416.1:6470-30697 GCA_900302685.1 Spondyliosoma cantharus
GGGGGGAGGGTGTTCTCTCACTACACAGGAACAGAAGTGTGGCAGGATGAGGAGTGGGTGTCGGGGGGGATTCACTGGCTGCACACACACTGTAAACTATATTTTAAATGTCTGAAACTCCACATATCTGTTCTTATTTTGTCTCCATGTTTCAAATTATTATTGGTGGATTTAAAGATTGCGAAGGGAAAAAACTATAACTAGTACTGTAGATGATACATTTCACTTTACCCTGGATTTTGGTTGATAAACATATTTTAGGATTCCTCAAATGCAACAATTTATTTTCTGTTTGCTGTTAATTTCAGACTTTTCCCACTCAGACATTTGATATCTGACAACTCAGAAATATCTAATCTTTTGTTGCTTCTCTCGTCATACTTTATTAGGAGCTGAGGTTTTATGAACTTTAATATCTGGTTCATATTATATCATATTATGAGGATGTTTGGATGTGAATAATAAGACCTGTGAACTACACAGAGACTGAAACTAACAGTTATTTCATAATCAATTGATGCCTGATTGGTCAATTCATCTCTACGTAATAAATGTTTATAAAATAAAATATCAGAAAATAATAAAAATCTAAATTTCTAATTATAATTTCTTAGAGCCAAAAGTGACGTCTTCATCATCACGTTCTCTTCATTTATTAATGACTATTGTTGCTGATTAACTCTAAACTAATGCCTCAGCACGATGTCACCTGCCTCTGTCATCACGTCTGTGTTCTGTATTGGCAGCTTAGATCTCAGTCCTGACACCTGAGCTAACAGGTGTCACTGTAGAAAACAGGAATCTGGTCTGAGAATGACGTTCTACGTGTAAAGAGCGACTGATGAGGCTCAAACTCACCTGTGCTTCAAGTCGACCCTCAAACACAGCAGCGCTGAGGAATACGAAGAACATGTGATTAATAATATTTCTACCACAGTGTTTTATTTAATTACTAGTCATAAATAACTATCACTTTGGATGCACAGTATGATAAAATAAAATATCACATTACAATTATTTTCACAGATAATATGATTACGATATGATTCACGATTAGTCGGAAGGCTCATTTTTGCGTCACCATTTTTGATTTTCACTGAAACAGCGTTAAGAAATCCTGGTGATGTGACATTTGTATTTTTAAAAAAATATGTTTTCTTACATCTGGAGGAAGTGTAGGTCCATTAATATTCACACTACTATAGTAATAGTCTGCAAAAAAAATGCTACTTAAAAAATGCATTAAATGAATTTTAATGCACCACTAACCTATGCCATCTTTTACTCTGACCACATATATACACATACATTTCTTAAAATGTTGAAAGCCATTTAAAACTCTTTGTTATTTTTCATCTGAGCCTCGATATCTCCACCACTGGTTCACCACAGTGTGATTGATGGATTGAAATGATAAAATTGCTCTCAGTTTATGAGCTATTACGTATGAGGGGCCCTTCAAGTTGTCAGATAAAATTTAAATTAGAATTTCTCAGGTTCTGGGGAATTCACAACAGGACAAACTCTCCGTGACGCCTGCTGATAAAGAGCGTGTGATGTGATGAGGGCTCGGAAACAGCCTGACATTGACCGGATGTACATCTCATGCTGCATTTCCCCCTGAATCAACAAAAAACTTCCAATATTGGAGCCACTTCAGACAAGAAGAGCCTCTGAAGCATCTTAAACAAAGCAGCAGGCACAGTCAGTGCTGACACCGTGGCAGCAGGGGGCGGTAGTGAGCGCAGAGGCCATTCTGAGCTGAGAGAAAAAAAAACACAAACAACCACAAGAAAACCACAAAACCAAGATGGCGGTGCAAGAGACAGCATCTCAACTGTCCATGGCTCTTAAAGTCCAAGAATATCCAACCCTGAAGGTAAACAGAAGCTCAAACTGCCATAAATTAATAGTCCGACGACTCTGTCGTGTCCATAACACACGATGTGTTTGATGGTGTTCGGAAAATCGGGATTATCAGTTGATTTGATAGCGAGAGCAGCGTACTTGACAGGGAGGCTAACGTTAGCTTGGCTAGCTTAGCCAGGTAGCAGCGTCCAGTAAAATACCTGTCTTTGAAAAGCGATAGCAGAGATCGAGCAGTTCGGTATACAGCAGTAGGTGGTGGATGGTTAGCTGGCTGTCTACTGGTTGAATTGGTCCTCAACATCGGCGTCGAGTGTGTCGAGGGCCTCGGAGTTGTTAGCTTAAGTTGAGCCCTGTTGTTTGTATTACAAAGACCCGTTGACCTGAGTTCTGACATGTCAGTTAACGCTGTATGTTTGTGTCAGCGAGCGCTCGTTAGCTCGTGGCGTCACATTTATTACGTGTGTTTGACCGTTGGCGAATTTAACGGCCACGCCAACCTGTGCTGCTTTTTTTTTTTTTTTTTTTTTTTTTTACAGTTCGACCGTATAATTAAATTATAGGATGGTATAAAATTAAAGAAAGACATAACCAGTGACAGAACGTGTAACAACGTGGCTACTCATCCCTTCAACAAGCACCCACGACGTGAAAGAAATGGCTGGCAGGCGTGATTGGCCTGCTAGCTAGGTTTTGCTGTGGTTAAAAAAATCAAGCATTAGCCATTTTTTCCCTCGTCGGCGCAAAAGGTGTAGCAGCCTACCAGATGCGTAACGTCGAGCATGCAAATTCTATGTGGCTTGGAGAGGATGGATGGGTTGAAATCACAGGGGGAGAGCCCGTAACGCTCCGCTGTCAGACAGACAATCGGTCCTGCGAGTTAGCGCAGTGTCATCAGATTGCTGCTGCTGCTGCCTCTCTGCACTTCAAAATGGCCAGCGAGAGAAATCACAGCCTGCCGCCGCACACACGCACCGTTCCTCCATTCCACATAACGTTACTGCGACACCGCCGCTAAAAGAGACGGTGCCGAGACAAGTCCCGGCTGCTTCCTGCGCTCAGAAAACAGCGAGAAGCCGTCGTCGTATTCAAGCTCGTCTGTGAGTACAAACGTATCGGCGGGTTTTAATGTGGTGACTAATGGCGTGATGAAGGCATGTTGAGGATAACGTGGCGTTTAGTGTTTGAGGTGCTGGAAGCATGGCTGTGGTGTGGGGATGTCTGTCTGTGCCTGGATGCTGCGGTAGAAAGGATGATGGGCACCATTTTAAGACAGGAGTGATGGTTATAATTGGCATCAAATGGGGGAGGCTACAGCTGTGGGAGAGCAAAGTGTACTTGATTACATTTGGAATCTGAATGTATCATGTCATGGCGTGGCCCTGACAGAGACACTGAGGGATACCAGCAAAATCCAGGAGGCCATGTGTTAAATGCTTCTGTCCTTGGGGACGTGTTTGGACATTTTACAGTCAGATGTGCAACGTATGCATGAGTTTGGCTTTGTGAACGTCACCAAATTCACATTCTGGCCTGTGGTTTCATGAAAGAAACTACAGGCCCATTAGAATAAAATGATTTTGTAATGCTGCATATTTAAGATAATGTGTCTATGTCCTTTAAGTGATTATAGTTATTCTTGATTGGCATTAATCAGTCGTGTGCTCTGTTTGTAGTGGGCTTGTAGATGTCTCTTTCAGTGAGGCACCTCCCAACAAATCATGACAGACAACCACTGACGGAGTGTCAGGCTGGCCGTTGTGACGGCCGTCTGAGATGTCCTCATGAATGAATTACTCGTCAGCTGTCAAGTAAATCATGGTCGTATGAAAAGGAAATAATAGCACATTATCCATTATAAGATCTGGTACACGCCAGTCATATTAACAAAGGGAGTGTTACTACTTTCTTAAAATGCAAAAGAGACATCTGGTTTATTTAATCTGAAGCAGAAATATGAGCCAAATTTGTTACTTTCTTCTAGGGTATGATATTTTTCACAGAAAATATCACAGTAGTCAATATAACACAAATATAATCATCATGATGAGCTACTGTGACACTGGAAGTAATGTTTGGGTGAACAAATGCTGTAATATTATTTCTCTAAATGTCCTGTCATACATGAAACTAGATTTTTTTAACACTAAAGCCTTATTTGAACAGGACTATTATTGCCTGTGGACCTCCAGTAATTTGTAATAATTTCGGAGGTCATCTGTGATCTTAATCTCGTACAAATGTGCCGTGTCCATTTGTAAAGTAAAACTGTAACCTCATAATACCGACCACATTTCAGCTAACACACAGGTCATGTAATATTAGTAGTCGTTTCTTTTTAACCTGCCGTTTCCAGCTGTCAGGCAACTGAACTATTATGAATTTCTATTGTGGGTCATAACGTTTAACAGTAGTTCATATAAAGATCATATATAAGGTTAGAAGCAACCAAAGGTTGTTGAATGGTTTTAAACAAGCTGCAAATGTGCATTTATGCTTTCAACACATGCAGAAAGTGAGCAAAACAACTCTAAGCTAAATAAATAATGTGGCGTCTGTAGAACAGATGTTCCCTTCTGAAAGCTGGTGTTAGACAGAGTCTGGACATCATATGTCAGTAAATATGGGTCAAATTCTGACTTTACTTATCCTTATAATGTTCCACATGAAACACAAATATGAGGCGGTGACTTCTAAATCACATAAAGTCCCTCTGTAATACTAGTCCTGTGTGAATAGGGCTACACTGAGACAGTATAATTCAATACCGCAGATAAGCAAATATTCATGGTATGTTAATTGTCATTTTTCCACAACAGTAAAAGCTCAGGTCGAAACAATCTAACAGTATGTGGTGATGTGGTATTTTTTCTCTAAGATAGTGAGGTTTGAATGTATGTTTTGCTTTATCCAGTGAATGAAACACCTGAGAAGTCAAAGGAACTCATCACATTTCACTTGTCTTTAAATATTTTTCGTCTGTAGAAATATTTATCACAAAGCTCCTTCAGTAGAGAGGATAGCAACATCTTTTCCACTTGACGTAATCTGAATGGTCTCGAGGTCAACAGTGTTACACTGCTCAATCTTGTTTGCATACAGTGGGAATTCAATGCATTTTTAATGAATGACTTGGCCCTCTCTACATCTTGCTGTAATCCTCACCATCTACTGTATCTGGTTTCCGACGCCTTCATTTCATCACCCCTAATAAATTTGTTGAACTTTGGCCAAGTGTGTCACTAAAATCAAACGCTGACCAGTTAAATGTGTCAGTGGTTAATCGTGATCTTAATGCAGGCCTCAGGATTAAAGAAAAAGATGTCGGTGCCGCTCCTTTTCTCTCTCATACAGTGGTCATACTCATCCCTGAACAGAAGAAGCCTCCTGTTTCTGTCAACAGGACACTAATTAATATTTACCAGCACATACAAAACTGTTCTGTGGTGCCGTTTTAAATATCCGAATCAAAGCATCTCATTCTAGGCTTCAATTTGGCCACTCAGAGTTGCAGATTCTAATAGTAACTGTTAGGGATTCAGAATTAATCAATATATTAATATCACAAAATGGCCAAGTACAGTATCCAAACAGAAAAACCTGTAATTTATTTACTAAAGACAAACATGTATCACAGAACAGCATTAAAATGAAGTAAGAAAACACGTTTGTTTGGCGCAGACCCCAACAAATATCACATCATCAGAATTTTAATAGTTTTTCTCTGAATCGATATAAAAAAGTTATCATCCCCACTAATCATGAATCATATCGACATGATAATATCTGTCAGAACAATCATAATATTATCACTGTTGTTATTTTTTTACCAGATCATGAACCAGTGGGAACAATAATGATTCCAGCAGAGACGTTTTGTTGAAGGGTCGTTTCATTTTCCTCTCCAGTGTTAGTGAGCTGTGAAATTAACTTGGTTCTAACTTTGGAGGGGAAAAAAACTCCATTGATGGATCAAAGCGCTCCTCTTGTTTTTTATGCCTTATCTCAAAGAAGAAATCTAATCAGCCAGTCTGGTTCACAGGTATCTGCAAAGCCACTGTGTGTTGTAGTACAAAGGAGGAGAGCACTGTGTCTTCAGATGTCCTTTATCGTACAGATCTCATAGTTTCAGGCTTCTCTGTGATAAGGATTTGGTTTCTAAATGTTCTTTTGTTGCTTTTAAAAGCTGTTTTCACTTTACTTTATGTGCCGCAACTACTCAGGTGTACAGACTTCCTTCTACCTTCTTGATTCTGCTGTGATACATTAGTATTTAAAAAAAAAAGAATAAGCATAGATCATTTATTTATTTTAGTACAGCAGATGCCACTATTACATTTAACCAGATTTTTCTCTACTTTCACTGAACTGAATTCAGCACAGAACATGTGTGACAGGTAGAGCAGCAAGTAACAACGATTTCAATTGCTGGTGAATTTATTTGTTCCTGATTATTTGATTAGTTGTTTAGCTCAATACTCAAAATGTCTTTTATCCACAACTCAAATACATTCAGTTTACTGTCACAGAGGAGCGAATAAACCAAAATGATTCACATTTTAAAAAGATACAATCAGATAATTTTCCATGTACATTCTTAAAGAATTACTTTAATTGATCATTTGATAATCAAATTAGTTCCAAACTATTACATTTATCACCAACTAAGTATTTAATCGTAACAGGAGAAGGTAACGACTTCTGGCTCATAGTGGTGAGACGTCGCAGAAGCTTCTGTCTTATTATACAGTAGTTTGAGTTAGAAACTGTAAAAGGCTGTAAAAACAAATCCTTAGATTAGAAGTCAGTTATGTGGCCAACAATCCTGTAAATTAGAAGCCTCGTTAATCAGACATTTTCACAGGAAACCTTAAATAGGAAGTCGTTAAGATTAAGTGGAATGTGTTGATTCAAGTTGCCACAGGACATTTAGAGATGTACTAGACATTCTTACCAACAGGATATTGTGTTGCGACACAATGTGGAAATTATTAAATGCTCTGCGGAAAGCAGTCGCAAGAAGGACGGCATTGTTGCATCTGAAAAAAAGCAGAGCCAGTCATCTGCTTCCTGCTTTAATTTGTTTCCATTGAGGAGTTCTTGGACTCCGGCTTTAGAAATGTCATGAAGTGAGGCTGCCAGCGGACGGTTCACAGGCCGTCACAGAGCACACTGCTGATAGTGTAATCTCATTCCAGCTGCCGGTGACAAAGACACATTAACAGGAAGGAGAAAATGTATAATTTTATATTGAGGAAGTGGAATTTAATTTAGTAATTCCTAGTTTGCATGTGATTATTTGTGTGTGTCTAGTCTTAAAAAGGCTCTACAAAACAGGTTATCTATACAAATGACTTGGAACAATACAATAACTCAATCTGCCTTTTACAAAATACAAACCTCAATCTTTTTTGAGCTGTTAGCCAATGACACTTTATTACATTATACCAAGCGGTATGCTAGCTCTTTGCCTGACACACTGAGGTAAATGTGTCGCTCTCGTTGCAGGTCCCCTACGAGACTCTGAACAAGCGCTTCAGAGCGGCTCAGAAGAACATCGACCGGGAGACGAGTCACGTGACGATGGTCGTCGCGGAGCTTGAGAAGACGCTAAGCAGCTTCCCGGTGGTCGACTCCGTGGTGTCACTGCTGGATGGTGTGGTGGAGAAACTCAGCGCCCTGAAGAGGAAGGTGAGGGAAACAGATGCTCACATACTTTCATGTAACTGTTTCCTCTTTAAAACATATCAAGAAGTGTTGTTCATGTATATATTTTATTTCTTGCTCTGTATTCAAGGCCAGTTCTTCCACTTGTAACCACTTTGGAGGTCATTTAACAAAATCTAGCCTTTGGTGGATGGAAATATATATCATTTCTATTATAAATCGAGAGCTCTGCGTTCAGATTTCTTAGCCTTGAGTATACAGCCTGAAATGCTGGTTCGAGTATCGGCGAGTACACGGTCAAGGCTCTGATCTGATACAGGACCCTGCTCCGTCAGCGCTCTGTACACCTGCAACAGATTCTTTACTTCACAAATAGCTCATATCCATTAACGGCAAGCAACTTGTGTAACTACAACACATGAAAGAAAAGTTTTTCTGTGAAACTAGATAATGAAAGAAACTTCTCTGTACGTGTTTGTTCATGTTTTATGAATGGTTTCATGGTTTAACCTGAGACAGGCCATAAAACAACAACAATCGTGTCACGTTCATACAGAAATAGAAGCACAGCTGTTAAATAAAGGAAGAAAATACAATAAATGTAAAATACTATACATTTACAAACTTGCTGTAAAGCCACCAGCAGTTACTCATTTATGAACAAAATCACCCTTCTGCTAGAGTTAAAAGCCACATTACTCCCCTGTTTAACAAAAGCACCTCGTTGTGGATGTGGTTTCTTTGTTCCGGTGTACGAGTGGCCTTGGTCGGATTGTTTGTTAGCGGTGGAATGCTGCCTGGCTGGTTCTGCTGTGAACCCTTTCTCAAATGACAGAAAACAAGTTATCAGAACCCACTTCTGCAGTTCGTCTGTCTTCACTCCTCGTTGTCCAAGAGGAACTTTGTAACAAATAAACCATTGATATCATTGTGTTGAAGAGAAGCTTATACTAAACGGTATCCAACGGCACGGGAGCACCTCCCCAAAGATGTTGGGCCAAGACTGCTCTGGCCAGTTTAGTTCAAGGCTGAAGAAAGGAATTAAACCAGAGGTCATGTTTGACAAAAACAAAGCAGTTTCATTTGAGGTAGATCTAAAATGGCAGTGTGCATGGAACAGTGCACTTAGGAATGCTGTTATGAACTGTGTGATATAAGACTCTTCTTCACCTTTCTCTTTCTGTTATGTGACTGGCAGCTAAGGGAATACATTTTTACATTTGTGTGATCCATTACCTTTCATTTTTCAGACATCCAAGTTAACTCTGTCACATCACAGTTTATCTACAGAACAGGAAGCAGCTGTTTAGCTTGACCTGCCCTCAACAATGTTTGAGGTTTGAGCAGTCTTGTGTCCTGGCTTCAGTCAGGCTCAAATCATGTCATTAGGATTCTGAAAACTAAAGCTTTTTCCTCGGGTTCAACAGTGCCAATCCTGTCGATACACTGACAACTTCTATTTCTGTTTTACATGATGCATATTCAGCTTTCTGTAAATGTCTCGATGCTTCTTGTGTCTGTGTGTGTGACCTGAAGGCTGCTGAGTCCATCCAAGCAGAAGACGAGAGTGCCAAGCTGTGTAAGCGTCGCATCGAGCACTTGAAGGAGCACAGCAGCGACCAGCCGGCCTCAGTCAACCTGTGGAAGAAGAAACGCATGGACCGCATGATGGTGGAGCATCTGCTGCGCTGCGGCTACTACAACACAGCCGTTAAACTGGCAAGACAGAGCGGTATAGAGGTAACTGATCTGTAGCTTGTGGGTTTCTTTGAGTTGGTATAGTATTACACATTTGGGATGAAATTTAAGCACCTACTGACTGTTGGACTCACAAACGTTTTGAGTTTTTGTTTACCAGTTGTGTCTGGATCTAATCTTCTTCTCTGTTCATCCACTCTTGTATTTTTAGGATCTGGTGAACATTGAGATGTTCCTCACAGCTAAGGAGGTGGAGGAGTCTCTGGAGAGGCAGGAGACGGCCACTTGCCTAGCCTGGTGCCATGACAATAAATCCCGCCTCCGCAAGATGAAGGTAGTCACATTTTTACCTCATGAATTCAGGAAGTTGAGGCCTGACAAATGATAAAAAGCCATGCACATGACAAACAAAGACAATTCATAGGTTTAAGTGAAGCATGTCGGTTCTGCCTGAATATTAGATGAACAAGAATCAGCAGTGTAATAATGTTTGTGCTCAGAAACAGACATTTAAAGATTTAATTAATTACCCTGAGAGTTTTGCCCTTTTGGCAGTGGCTGCAAGTTAAAGTGTTAATCTTAAAATGATCCTATTAAAGAGAGAGTAGAGCGCAGACCTCCGCCAAGACACGATTATCTTCTGGTTCGCTGTTACTTTAAGAGTTGACTTTTTATTGCAAATATGACAAAATACTCTCATAAGAGAGTCTGAAATTTGTTTTGGCGTAACTCAAGCTCAATGCCATCTTTTTATAAAGCCACAGCGGTAGGATGATTAAATCTTTAAAGGTAGCTTGATAGTTTCTGAGTACAGGAAGAATTCTGTTTCCTGTCCAGATTAGAGACTTTTGTGGTTTAAACCTACTGGTATGTTTTGTCCGTTTCTTTTTCAGAGTTGTCTTGAGTTCAGTCTTAGAATCCAGGAGTTCATTGAGCTCATCAGACAAAACAAACGCATGGATGCAGTCAGGTATGGACACAGAACCACAATACACACATTAGCTGTTCTACCTGAAATCCCTTACACTGACCGCAACTTTGTCATGAAGTTTTACTACTTTTGATGCCACTAAAACAAACTTGTGTGTTTTGTGTGTGTCAGACATGCAAGGAAGCACTTCAGCCAGGCGGAAGGTGGACAGCTGGATGAGGTTCGGCAGGTGATGGGCATGCTGGCCTTCCCATCAGATACACATATCTCCCCATACAAGGTAAAACCTTTATTCTTTCCTTGTATGAATGTGTAAATAAATACAATTTTGTTCGACCCATTTTAGACATACAACCAAGCGATATCATGACACACAAACTTCCCACGTGGGACTGTCAACCTCCATCTCATTGGATACACCTGATTAATAATGTTAACATTCTGCAGACTGTTAATAAAGCAAGAGCACAACAGATACGTGTTCACTGATACAATAAGAATACACCAACAGATCAACAGGGAATGTGCTATAGCATCAGACCAGCCACTAGAGGGCCTCTGTTGTCTTCTTATAAAATAAACTCTGTTACTTGTTGTACTTCTTTAAACGTGTCCTTCTGTAGCTGCCTTAAGTATCGGGTTTTTTTTTTTTTAAAAATGCATCTTCTTCTTCTGAGCAGAGTCATTCCAACAATGCTGTATCTCCTAAAAACATCTAGCTTTTTGTGCAAGCAGAGAAAATGAACCCGGTCCAACTAGTGCGACAAGATTTCTTGCCAGCCTCTTGTGACAGAAGCAGAACTCAGATTCTCTGTCCTCTGCCAGCACGTTTGTAGAACTGCACATTTACCACTGAATTATCATCACGAGTATTTTGTTCACTGTTGAGATCCTGATGGGTTATTGATCCGTCTTTGGGAACAAGTATAGAAAACTGCTCTCACTTTCCGTCACATGGCGTCTGTGCGAAAACCTAAAGCTACTTTAATAAAATCAGGCTGAATAATAAAGTTGCCTCTATAGATTACAGTGGAATTAAAAGTATTTAACTGCCAGTTTAACTTGATTCAGAACAGGCTTTTATTTACATTACACTCACAGAATGTTTGTAGTGAAAACACTTTTGTCAGACAGCTATGTTTGGTAAGCAGAGAGTCGTTAATTACAGTTTGCCCAAAAGAAACAACCAAATAACACGTTGCCCTGATATCTGCACTAATCACATCTAATGAATGAGTCGAGATCATACACTAACCCCTTGGTGTTGTTTCTGGAGGGACAGTGAAACCACCTTTTAATGTCAAGAGTACAGTGATTGTCACAGTTTGTCTCTAGGACTGGAACAGCACATTGAATACTTGGCGCAGAAACAAAAATGCTGGAAGAGTTTATAAAGGAATACAAATTGCACGAGAGTTGTGTAGCACTGGTCTGCACCTCGCTGTGTGTGTGCTTTCTCAGAATTAGAATTTAATTGAGTCTGAAGTCTGTCTGGAAATGGCTGTTGGCGTTAACCTCTATCTCTATCTATCTCTTTTTCTCTCTGTTCCGTCAGGACCTTTTGGATCCAGCCCGCTGGAAGATGCTGATCCAGCAGTTCCGATACGACAACTACAGACTGCACCAGCTGGGAAACAACTCTGTCTTCACTATCACCCTACAGGCTGGTCTGTCTGCCATCAAGACACCGTATCCTGCCACACTAGTTTCCAGTAATAAGTCAACCTCAGACCTTTTGCAATTAATCTATTATAATTATTGTTGGTATGTTATTATGTCTAATGTTTCCAGGAATGCAAAATAGAATGAATTTTATTTTAAACAAAATGACATAAGTGTGTGTGTCTATAGTTAGTTTTGGTGTATCAAATAAGATATTGATCACTGCAGTGCTGCCTTATCAACTTCAATATGTGGATGATCCTGTCCATGGTTCTGTCTGTCTGAGACCCATAATATCTTAATACGTTGAGACGTTCTGGTCCTTGACCTCCATGCTCATTCCAGTCAGTGCTACAAGGAGGATGGTACCTCTAAGAACCCAGACTGCCCAGTGTGCAGTAAATCCCTCAACAAGTTGGCCCAGCCGCTACCCATGGCCCACTGCGCCAACTCCAGACTAGTCTGTAAGATCTCTGGGGAGGTCATGAACGAAAACAACCCTCCAATGATGCTTCCTAATGGATATGTGTACGGATACAACGTGAGTACACACCACTAATTAACTATCACAGTGTAGGGAGGCTGTGAACTGCAGCTGTGTCTGCATGTGTGTTAGGGGAATTCAGGTGTTTTTAAGCCTGGGCCCTATGTTAACATATTTTGGTGTTTAGGGGTCGGCCCAATAGACAGCCTCAGCCAAAAGCGATGAGACTGTAATGTTGTCTTTGGTGGAAACTTTGACCGTCAGAGCACGACCACTTAAAGTGCTGGATTTGACCGCTGACAGGCCGAGGTTGTTATTTAAAGGACTGACAACATTAAGGAAAGGATTCCTGCAGAGATGGAGCTTTTTGTTAAACCAGAGACAGCTGCAACGTTGCTCCTGCCAAATCCACCAGACAGCTTTTATAGAAACTATAATTTTATCATCATAAAATGAACTTCTTTCAAAATAAACAAACTAAATAAAATTCACCAAAACCATCATGGTTCATGTTCCACTGATCCAACAATCATCAAAAATATGTGAAAACATTCTGACTCTGACTCCCTCTCACTTCTCTCCTGATATCTCAACCAAACCAGAGTTGGTGGAAAGATTAACCAGGATGAGTTTGGTCAGTTTTATTTTGTTATACTTAATACACACTCAACGGTGTTTTACGATGATAAAACAACTCTTTCTCTAAATGAAGTCCGGTGGATGTGGCGAGTGCGACATAGCGGCTGTTTCTGGTTAAAGACAAAAGGTTTTACTCTTTAAGAAAATGCTCTGTCCCTGTAGGCATCCTTTCCTTAATGTTGTCAACAATCAGAATAACAACCTCAGCCTGTCCGAGGCAAAATCAAGAACTTCTAATGGACATTTAGGAACAGTCAAAGTTTCCCTAAAGGATCACCTTGCAGCACATGTTGCGGCTGCCTTCTGAGGCAATCTACTAAAACTTTATATACCTATTTTAGTGTAAACTTACGAGCCGGGTTTAAAAATACTGTAAATCACTTTTAAATGACAGTTTAAATGTCAGAAAAAGTCACACAAAACTGTAATGTTTGTTTTTCCTTGTAATTTATTATCCTCTGCTTTTTATTTCTTCCAGTCTCTTCTGTCTATCCGCCAAGATGACAAAGTGGTGTGTCCCAGAACCAAAGAAGTCTTCAACTTCTCTCAGGCTGAGAAGGTCTACATCATGTGATCACTCAGATGAACCCGTCTGAGTCATTTACATGACCGATAACGCCCCGTCGTTCATCACCTGTGACCTGGCCTACTCAAGAGAGCCACCTGTGGAGCTGTGATCCAGTGCCCTTCTTCCTCCCCCACAGACACACCCGACATGTCCCCAAAACCGCCCTCCTCTCCCAGTACATGATCAGCTCAAGTTTGCCGGTTCCCTCTCCCCTCCCGTTTCATCACACAGAAACTGGACTCCTCTCCTTTCAGACTGTTTTTAGATGTGGCTAGATAACGAGAAGTTGTTTGATCTGATCCATTCAAGCACATGGACTATCAGCATTGTCATTATTTTACAGGCCCTCACCCTGAAGATTAGAGACTACAGAACAAAGACTGAGGGGGTGAAGAACTGCTAGCTAGATCTTTGATTTTACTACAACAAATAAAAACTTGTTGAGGTTACTTTGACTTTTTCCTGTGTTACTTAAAACACCATGAAGCAGGACTGTGTGAACTCGCTCCATAAACTAGATTACACAAGTGATTTGAGCCTTTTTCTGAAAACGAACATGGCTGACTTCCTGGTCACGTGGTAGCATCTCATTCTGTGATGCATGCTGTTGACGCCTTTTGTCTTCTAGCCATGTTTTCTGGTGGGTTGTTGGGGGGATATATATGTTAAATGCCTCCTTTAAACTGCCTACCTCTTTGCATTTCATCCCCCCTTGGCTGTGAAAACGGAGCCTGATTTGGGCCTCAGTAGGCTCCTTTTCAAATGTAAATATTAGATAGGAATTGATCATCCTCATGTATGACTTTGGGGCGTTTTGGGGACAAGTAACGACAAGGAAGATGAACCTTCTACGAAGATTGCTGAACAAGTCTTTTCTTGGGTGCTTTAAACCCGATATAGCCCACAGTACCCTCAAGATGACCGGTTGTTCAGTACAACTTCTCATTTCTGAGAAAGAAGTTAGGTTCACAAACATGGTAATATTAATTATGGTGTATTAAATACCATAATGAAAATTACGCAATATACAAACAAGACAGCCATTGGTGATGTGTTTTTTTTTTTTTATTATTATTATTAAAGAAATTGTCTTCCTTTTTTGCGTGTGAGGTTTGCAGTTTTAGTTTTTCTTCCACCAGTTTCGCTTTAGATAAAAAAGTAATTTTCAGTGGACGGATATTTATTGTGACGGAAGAAATGTGGGGTGATTTTAGTAAATTTAGCATTGCCTAAATAGTTTTAATTTCTTAACTATTTTTCCAACGAAGTAAAGGTAACGATATTTTTCTCACTCTTGTACTCTGCGTGTGTTAAGCTGCTCGCAGCACCGACACTGCGAAGTTTGCATAGTCTAAAAGTACACCTGCTTCAACATTACACATCAGCCTGCTTTCATTTAAAGGAAATGTACTGAAGGATAAATTCACCCAAAAGTGAAAATGTAATCATTGTCCACTCATCCCCATGCAGATGGAAAGTTTCATAGTCCACAAACATTTCTGGAGCTTCACAGCAAAACAACGTGGCTGTGTTCTAAATAACTGGAGTAGACTTGTGAAGACTTGTTTTTAAACTTAAAAGAACTCATTGATTTGAAAAGACGTTACACCCTGCTTGTTTTAGAGGCCATGCACCCACTTCAGATAGGGTGTGCGCTAATGATTTAAGCTTAGCAGCTAAGTGTGTAAATAACATCCTTTCAAATCAACTTTCAAAGCTTTTTTATTTTTTGTTTTTTGTATCAGTAAGTTTTCACCAGTCTACTTCAGCTGTTAAGGAGAGCGCTGCAACACTGTTTTGCTGTGAAGCTCCAGAAATGTTTTGCTGACTACGAAACTCCACTCGTCTTTCCATCTGCAAGAGGTTGAAGATAATAACTCACGTTTTCGTTTTTTGCGGGGAACTTATCCTTTAAGAGCCAGGATCAAAACCTCGTCCAGGCTGCTGGTTTTAACAATCCTGCCTTTTCTTGAAAGCTCACAAGGAAAATCGTCTCCACACACGACTCATGCTCATCTGTAGAAAACTTGCTGTAGTCGATGGACAGGGAATGTAATCAGAACCAGATCAGCAAGGTTAATGTCAACTAACGCACAAATAACCCTTAAATTGTGACATTTTAAACCCCTTAACATCCATACTAAGCAACCCAAAAATGCAGTTTTATGTTGACCATGAACAGTCGAACATTTCTTCCATTTGTTGTTATTGACAAACCAAAAGTTGCCTCATTTGTGTCCATAAAAGATTTGGAACTGTATCTGTAAAGACACAGACTGTCCTGTGTGTTTGTGTTGGTAGAATAGATGAAAGGATTGTTTCATGAGCAACATGCCTCATAAAGATTTCAGTGAACTTTGATTTCAGTGTTTCTTTCTTTGCAAATGTCTCCCCTCGCTCTGTAAAATCAACATTACCATAAGCACCATGGGTGTGACGAGGTCAACGATTCATTGCAATTCTGTTGACATGGAAATCAAACCCCCAGTGTTGCGTCTTTCACCTGAAACTACACCTCCAAAGTGTGAGGAGGCCAGCATTTGGTGTGGGTGTGTTTTAAGTCTAGCAGCGAAAGAGCAGTCTTGCACATGGTAATGTACTGTAGAGTCTGAATTACGTAACGTGGACTTCAAAATAAAAACTGGGCAAATTTGATTTGATTTTGGCAGTACAAATTGCTTTACGATCTTTCATTGCTCTTTCCAAAAACTAAAATCTCTTAAACCAAGCCTTCACTTTTTGATTTCGCCAAGATACAAATGTAGTTTTCTCCCCCGGGGACGCTGAATGGGCCATCTGTTAGGCTTTTGTGTGTGCCTGCATGGAAATTGGGTTTTCTTTGGGGGGGTTGTTGCAACTGGCCTCCATTTTCATTCTTAAAATGGTAAAAAAAAAAAATACCAGTTCACAGTTTTCCACAGCCCAATTTAACAGCTTGAAATTGTCTTGTTTGACCCAAATATATGAAACCTATAAATACATAATTTACAGAAGAGAGAAAAGCAGCAAATCTGACAAATGTGAGAAGCTGGACTCACTGAACCAACTCAACCATCTGTCATTCCTCATCATTTAAGTTTCTTTTTTTTATCACATGTACTGATAACAGCAGCCATGTCTCACTAACCTAATTTCATACTACGTCATATATTTTTGGCTTGAAGCCCATGTAGCCATAACAACTCCATTAATTTTTACTAGCTCTTTTTATGAGTTCCCTATGAAGACGAACGTTATGTTTCTGTATGTACTCTGACATTAAGCTTCTTGCCACATGTAAACGTATTAAACCACATTCGCTTGGCGCACTTTAGTTCCATGTGACACACTAAAATGGCCCACGCGAGAAGATATTATGCGCATCGATACTGCGCATAATAACATAAAAAATGTGTTGATTAATTTGTTTTCTTCAGTATCTAATAATTATCGTCGTGTTTGAAATTGTTTATACTCGTTTTAGGACGAAGATCGGATATTTTGTAACACAAAAGAGACGACTGCGGACCGGAAGAGGTGTCACCGATTTTCAAGCCCCTCTGACGTCACAGCGCGTCTGCTATAAATAACGCTGCGCTCATCCCCCACCACCATCTTGAGATTAGCGCGTAGTTGAAGCCGTCAAGTATCAGCTCGCCGTTATTCCAAAATGAGTGACCAGCTTTGTAAACTCTTCGTCGGTGGCCTAAACGTGGACACTGACGACGATGGCCTGCGCAAGCACTTCGAGCAGTACGGTACGCTCACCGACTGCGTCGTCGTCGTGAACAAGCAGCTGCAGCGATCCCGCTGCTTCGGCTTTGTGACCTACTCGTCGCCAGAGGAGGCCGACGCAGCAATGGCGGCTAGGCCCCACACCGTCGACGGCAACGCGGTCGAGGTGAAACGTGCCGTGGCCAGGGAAGACGCCAACAAGCCAGAGGCACTCGCTAAGGTGAAGAAGATCTTCGTCGGAGGCCTGAAAGACGACATCGAAGAGGACCATCTGAGCGAATACTTCTCCCAGTACGGTGAGATCGAGAAGGCCGAAGTCATCTCGGAGAAGGAGACCGGAAAGAAGAGGGGCTTCGGCTTTGTTTACTTCACCGACCACGATGCTGCCGACAAGGCGGTTGTGGTCAAATTCCACACAGTCAACGGACACAAAGTTGAGGTGAAGAAAGCCCTGACGAAGCAGGAGATGCAGGCAGCCAACAGAACCGGTATGGCGCCGAGAGGTAGGCCGGGCAGAGGCATGAGGGGGAATCAAAATGGCTACGGCAGCAGGGACTACGGCGGAAACTACAACTACGGAAATGGCGGAGGAGGCTACAACTGTGGCGGCTACGGAGGGTACGGCGGACCATATGGGGGAGGCTACGGAGACCAGGGAAGTGGCTATGGAGGTGGAAACGGCTACAATGAGTTCGGTAGCGGCTATGGCCAGCATTCTTCTGGTTACGGCCCCATGAAAGGGCCACCCTTCGGCGGGCAGAGGAGCGCGGCACCCTACACCAGAGGCGGCGGCGGTGGTGGCGGCTACCCCAGGGGGGGCTATGGCGGCGGCGGCGGCTATTAAATGAGACTGCACAATGGGAAAATCAACCACCCCTCCCCCTGCCATAGATTACCTCCAGCCGGGATTCGGACGCTCAACTCAAATTCAGTAACGGGGCGTCTGCCGTGAAATCCAACAACGGCAGAGACTCGGACACAGAGATCCCCCTAATCATAATGAAGACCTCAAAAACCCAAACAGGTAGGAAGGTCACTTCCCAGAAAACCTGATTATAACGAGCAGCCGTCGTTGCCGTTCAACTAGGACACGTAAAAAAAAAAAATGAAGATTCAAACATACAGTGATCCCTTTTTATTATGTACCCACGCCATCGGCGTGTAGTTGTCGTTTAGAGTTATTTTTTTTATTTGCGTTCACTCGGTTCAACTTCGATGTAGGATTGTTTTGCTGACAAGTTCTGATTATCCCAATACTTTGCATTTTTAAGTAATTAAATTTTGTTTTCTGGAGTAAACTTAGTGTGATTTCAATGTATGAGGATGAGAAAGCATGTTTTTTGTGGTTTTGGATTTCATAGCTGTCTAACATCCATTTGTATAATTATTTTACTTTGGTCATTCAGCAAAGTCGGAACGTGATACTGCAGGATCCAGTTTCCTTGTTTCCTTCCCAACATTGTACTCAAACTCTCCTCACGCATAGTAATAGTTTCTAAATATTGTTCATTTTTCATTACCTGTAGCAATATCTAATGTATATTGTATACTTTCATGTCTGGAGAACAAAACCTACTGTTAAACCACCTTGGTATGCTTATGTATGTTCATTTTAAATAAAACGTTATACCACTTAGCTTAGTTATTTTACTTATTTAACCAGGCTTCCTCAAGTTCATCCACAGGTTTTATAAGTGACATCATCTTGTCGATGTTTAGTTACATGGCATCTTTCCCAGTTTATTCCCTTACATTCAGGTGGGTGAAATGGTTACAGAATGGTTGTAGTCTACCCACAGCCAATGCATGTAGGCTTTGTAGGGTTTGACCTTGTTTTTAAAATTATGTGGTTTATAGACACTGCTAATATGACTTCATATATATTTTTTCCTTTTTAACGCATTTGAATACATATCAGTATGTGGACATGAGGGCTCTGATATTTATCTTTGATTATTCCTACATTTAGGTGTTCTTACTCGTATTCCTGTAGGCTATCCCAGCCAAAATAGCCGTAGCAGTTTGTTTTTAGGCTACATCAAGACCCTGTTGATTACCTGGGGTCGATTGTGATAGGAGTCTGAAATATCTCTTTAGGATATCCACATCCAGCAAACTAGGTATGTAAATCAACCTGTCTTCACTCTGTGTTGGTCAACCATGTATGGATTATCTTCTGAGATGGTGCACAAGTGTGCCATTTATTTAATATTAAGCAACTTAACTTACACTTACAGCGCAATGCGGCTTACATAGCTAATCTTAAAATAACAAAACAAAAAGGGGGGGCGGGTTTACTTAATTTGGTCTTTAATGAACTTTAAGTGGGTGGAAGGGGGCGCAAATTTTGTTCCACCATTTAAAAACTAAAATATTGGAACGAGTAAATTTGTGTCTCGTCCAGAAAACTTCACTCTGCCCAGTTTCTCACTCTCTTTTTCTCCCGTCTCCTCCAGGTTGCTACGGTAACCTGGATAACATCACCCCGAACACGATGGGGTGTGTGGCTCCACGCCATCGGGGGGACCGGAGAGTGGTTGTGCCTTCTCCCCCTCAGGTGAAGTCAGTTTTCACAAAGGATTCCCCAGTTTGGTGTTGATGCTTTTGAAGAGTATAACATGGTTTCAATCAGGTTTTATTTTAAGATGGGTTTTAATAGTTTTGATAACACCATGTCACAGTGCAATCGTAAGTGCTCTTTCCCCAGTGACCAGCATTGACCTGTTCCGAATGAAAAGGATAAAAGATGCTAGTGGCTTCTGACCTGTGACGTTTATTGAAAAATAGTTCATTGTTGAATAGAACATAAATATTCTATCTCGACACTATTAAAGTGCTGATGATCCTGGGAGAAAGAGATTGCACTTGGGCACTGTGGTTTTCAAAATACAATAAATATTTTATTATATCTGTCTTGTGTTTTTAATGGTCTCCAGGTATACATCTTTTTTTTCTTTTTTTTTCTTTTTTTAAAGGTTACATAACAGGTTGTGTGAACTTGGCAATAATAGTTTTTCAAACTAGCCACACCTGCGGTGAAACATGATGGTTGATTTGAAAGGTTGCCAAAAGTGCTTTACTTTTTCTATTCACCCACATGCAGAGGTAAAGATGGGAGGCTTCACTGTCCATGAAAACATTTGTGGTGCTGCACAACAAAACGGCTTTGCAGAATTCTCTTAAACAACTGATGGACTTTGAAATCAAGAATAAACTTGGGACAACATAAGTTGTCTTTAAATTATATGGAAGCTTCGCTGTCCTATTTTTATTTTATATTTAATTACATTATTTACACCCTTGACACCTGGCTTGCGCGTAAGCAGCTAAAATGAACATTCAGCTTTGATACAAACAATTTTTTTTTCAAATCAATTCGAGATCTCGGGGCCTCCATAGAACTGGATTGCACCAAGTGATATGGAGCCATTTTGTTTTTGTACATGTAAATGAGTCTACAACTACATCAGTATTTAGGAGAATGCTGCAACACTGTTTTCTGAAGCTCCAGAAATGTTTTGTGGATTTTGAGACTTGACCAGACTTTCCATCTTCACGAGGCTGAGTAGAATAATTATCCTTTACCGTACACTTGTGTTGATGAGCATTTGTCTGCAGACAACAGTGATGGAAAGTCACATGCTCGCGCCACAAATGTCAGTTACACCTACTTAAGCAGCAAGTCACTCACTAGATGCCTACTTTAACAGCACTTGACATAACGAGACCTCTTCAGGTGTTGCAGGAGCTTGATTAGTGATTAATGATACAGGGTAAAAGCTGCAGAATAAATCACGACTTATCTGTTACATTACTGCACTGTTGTGTGGACCAATTTTCAAGGGGGATGCATTTCCCTTAAAGAATTTGAGGCATACATTTTAATTTAAGAAGTGATTGGCCACAGGGGTTGAGTACTAAAAAACAGGAAATTTGCATTGAACGGCCTCTTTGGGCGTAAATAAGCAGCTTGGTCTCAGAACTAAATTATGACTCGACAGGTAAATATTAGAAGCGAATAGCAGCGCAATAAACACCAGCTTGAGGGAAATATTCAGGTCTGCAGAGAATTTTTATAGTTTATATCGTCAAGTCTGCAGACTGAAATGCTAATCGATGCCTAAAAGAAAATGCATCATTGTTGCTGAGGTCTGTATTATAACTCAGGGTGGGTGTTTATTTTATTGGTATATTTAAAAGATGCAGTAAATAAAGTAGAAAGGATCAGTGCTCGAATGAAATGAGACACCTGAGCAAACAAAATGTTTGGCAGTTTGAACTTGGAATGCAGGTATTGTAATATATACCTGATGTCTGGAATTGTAAGTCAAAGATTAAAACAAAGGGATATAACATGAGTAATCCCTCCCTTTCATAAAATGGAGGAGCATGTATCCCTAAATTTAAATTCTGTCTGATGTACTGTGATGATTCAGGAGGCCCGGTGTGACACGAGTACTGTGTTTACGTGATGCTCGACAGGGTGGTGGGAGTGTAAACTTTACTTTTGTTCTCTTACCCCCATAGGATAACGGTGCTTGATGATTTGTGACCATCCCATAGGAAATGGAAACATCTGTTATCATGCTTTTTATGAATCTACAATAAATTTATATATTTTTATAAACCAAGAGACTTATGTTACTTATTTATGTCTGTCCTGGTGATACCTGTCATGAAGGGGTTGAAATAAGGTTGTGAACTGATGGTCGCACTGATAATTTCCATTCTGTTGGAAATGAGGTTTGCAGAGTTGGAGAAGACAAAGATTGAAGAATACGTGTTTCATTCGACCAGGCTGCAGCTGTACGAAGTCTTCTGATCTGTGTACATTTTCAGGTCTTGACATTTTTCGCTGGTGGTATATGCAGCAGGCTGGGCTGTTGTAATGTCAGTGTTCCTCTCGACTAAACCCACAGGATTTATGAAGATACTTCTGTGAAAGGTCTCACCTGCGTGTGGCTCACATTTACAACCCAATAATACATCGTTTCCAAAAGTTAACGTGTATGGCACAAGTTTTGCTGTCGAGTTTTCATTTATATTAATTCTGTGTGACTAAACCAATTATTTAGGTTTCTTGCATCGCCCTAAAATTTAATACAGATGACAAAAAACAACCTGGTTTAATAATTGCATAACTGACCGCCGACATGTCTGTTACAGAGGTAGTACAGTCAGTTCTGGCACAAAACGTCGTCATGTTGCAACATGCATTAATGACCCGGAGATTCTTTGGTACAAGGGTGGAGGAGCACCTTGAATATTTGAATATCCCAGCAGCCTGCGGGAAGGTGGCTGAGACGAGTTTCAGACAAGACTGCCTTCAGTTAACCAAAACTACTGAGAAACATGCAATTATTTTACAGAGAAAGGGAAACGATTATTTTGGTTGATTAGCTGATTCACCAGAGAAAACAACACAAATCTGTGTTGGGCCTTCGTAACCAGTATGACCAGTTCTCTAAGGTAATTAAGAAATGGCTGTAGAGGGAATTATGTTAACATTGGTGGTGTTTCTACCATGTGTTTTCTTGTGAAAGGGGTTTTGGGGAGTTCCTCCTCATCTGAAAATCTTCTTGGGGCACATTTTGTGATTTCTTATACTGGGGTAAATAAGTTAACTTGAATGTAGAAACTCAGATTTGAGATAATCAGTAATCAAGTTAGAATGAGCACATGGTTTGAAGAGTAGTCTTGGTCACAGCCACATGGTAGCAACATATTGCATCACTTACACGAGACGGAAAAATTTAAATTGGGCACCAATACTATTAGTTGTTTTTACTCCGTTTTATATTCTTGCATTTGTTTGGGTGTTCTCAGATAAGTCTGCACTTTAAACATGTTGCTTTCTGTATTCACCTGTTATTATATTCAAAATGGCAATCTGATAAAATGCCGATTTCTGGTGTATTTGAAGAACATATGGGCTTTACACCGTTAAAAGCCGCGTGGTTGTTGTATTTATAAAAACATTACCTATACTTTGAAGCTGTATGTTGTGGTTGCATGATAACAGTTAAGGGGATTTAATCGGGATTTTGTTTTATTAATGGGATGTTTTTACTGTACCAAAACAAAACGAAGGACCATGAAGGTTGAAATCCACGTTTCCCTTTCTTCTTCAGCAATTGAGCCTAGGATTTCCGACACCACCTGAAGGCAACGGCAACGTGATTCGCTCGCCAGCCAATGAGGTTAACGGATTTTTCAAGATGACCAATCAGCGACTAATACGTCTTACGAAAGCAAGTAAGTCAAACGGCCCGCCCTGACGTAGTCCATTGAAGAAGAAGGACGGTCTCGCTGCATACCATCCTCAGAAGAAATACGGTCATGTCGACTACACTGACCAAGCTTTTTGTCGGGGGTCTGAACGTGTTGACCACAGAAGATGGGGTCCGCAAGCACTTCGAACAGTTCGGCACGCTCAGTGACTGCGTCGTGGTCATGAACCAGCAACTCGGACGTTCCCGCTGTTTCGGCTTCATCACTTACTCAACGCCGGAGGAGGCCGACGCAGCAATGGCGGCTAACCCACATGTCGTCGAAGGCCACGACGTGGAATTGAAGAGGGCCATATCGCGGGAGGACGCTAACAACCCGGACATCCTCGCTAACGTGAAGAAGATTTTCGTCGGCGGTGTTAAAGACCACGTCGAGGCGGAGAATCTGACCGAGTACTTCTCGCAGTTCGGCGTGGTGGAGAAGGCCGAGATCATCTCTGACAAGCAGACGGGCAGGAAGAGAGGCTTCGGCTTTGTCTTCTTCGAGGACAACGACTCCGCCACCAAAGCCGCGCTCACCCGGTTTCACACCATCAACGGCAACAAGGTGGAGGTGAAGAAAGCTCTCACCAAGCAGGAGATGTCTACCGGCGGCCGGGGAGGAAGAGGTCGCGGAAGAGGGATGAATAACTATGGCGGCGGAAGAGGAGGCGGCGGTGGCTACGGAGGAGGCTACGGCGGCGGTTACGGAGGAGGCGGCGGCTATGG
>OMLP01021416.1:30779-49409 GCA_900302685.1 Spondyliosoma cantharus
GACTTCGGGGACGGGTACGGACAGCAGCACTCCAGTTATGGTGCAATGAAGGGGGGCAACTATTCCTACAGGAGCGGGGCTCCCTACAACAGAGGGGGCGGTGGAGGTGGCGGCGGCGGCTACGGCAGGGGAGGCGGCGGCGGAGGATATAGCGGTGGCTATTAATGGCTCCTTTAGTTTTTGAGATGTTCATGGGGACAATTCTGATTACAACGAACTTGAATTTACACACACACAACACAACACAACACAAGCCCAGTTGGTGTGAGGGGTCAGTTAAAGGGAGCAGCGCCCATCACCCACAAATGAATGAATGAGACTGTCCTCTGGATCCTGGCTCCCTCCTCCACCCGGACACCCCCATCTGTCCTCTTATTCCACACATTATGTACTTTACTACTACGAATGGTGAATTATTGAATTGTACTTTTTGTTTTATGTTTTTGGAAAGACTTGCTTTGAACCATTTATATAAAACAAAGGCGTAATCTTTTTTTGTCAGTCACTGCTTCTCAGCTCAGAGATGAGTTTGTTTGTCTTGCAAACCAGCCAGATGTGTCTGTTATTTTTGCATCATGAACTCAGGGTTTTAAGTAAAGTTGGTGGCAGTGTCGGGCAGCATGGGACTCGATTGCTTGAGTTTCTTGATCTTAAAACACACGTGACAAAGTATTTTTTAATTGAGAAATGTCACGGACTTTTTTTTTTCCTTTTTTTTTGTCAGTTGTAAATTACCTTTTCCACTCTTCCCGTCCCATTACAGGCTTTTTGTTTGGATTAAAAGTGTTTTGAAATCCGTGTGTTCAGTTCACCCCCTATGTTTATTCTGCTTTTATTAAAGTTTTTAATGTTTTGAAAATCCATCTAATCTCGCAGTCTTAATTCAGATCGTGTGGGGTTTTTGTTTTTTTGTTTTTTTGTTTTTACATTTAATCAGAGTCTCGAGTTCATGGCGCTGCCAGCAGGAGGGAGTGTCGCATAAATATTCCTGTATTTCCAGTTCATCGGCCATTTTATACCGGGAAATATTTACTTGGTGGTGGAAACCTGATTGTGTGCATGGTGCTCTGATGGCAGGTGATTGAAGCCAAGTTTGCACTGTTCAAAATTAGTTTGGGGTTTGGCTGCAATTCAGGCCAGAGTGTGTGTAATCTTTGAGAGACAAAAATATTCACAAAATAAAATTCAGATGCATCAGAATAAAGATGATTTGTGTAAGAAAACCATTAATTCAACACACTCAAAAAACCTCACTTTTTAAATATTGTTGGCCGAATTCAGGCAATGTTCTGTTTAAAATAAATAGGCTTTACAATCCAGGAGTTCAATCTTAACCCTCTCTCTCCTCTCTGTTGCACATTTCATCTCATAAAACATTGTTGTGGTTGTTGGGATGTTTAACTACAGCTCGTGAATTTAAATTAAGGCCAAAGAATTGCAGTGCATCCAGAGTATCTTGTTGGTTTTATGAGAACTGATTGTGGGAAACTGAAGATTCACTGAGATCAGGGACAGTTGGCCAAGAAAGTATGAGCTCTCACTCTGACCCGGTTTCCAAGTATGAGAATGGCCAGAGCTAAAGAACAAGTCTTTACTATCAAATGGAAACTTCTGTGCATTTATTACATATTCTGATAATTTGAAACGGCTACGTACTCAGACGTACGCTTAACTAATCAATAACAAGATGAAGTTCTGTGCACAAGGTGTGAAAAAGTGTTATAACAGAATCCTCTGAAGAGTCCGACGTCTCCAGATGCTTCTCTGATTTGTACAACTTGTGAAACAGAGTCTTTAAATCTTAGAGAAATGCTTAGACTACATGCAAACTGAACCAAATCTGTTAACAGGCATTTTATTTTTGTACAAAATCAGAGAATGTGCTGACAAAGATTCAAACAGCTTCTAGTCCTTCATCTAGTTTTAGTTCAGTGGTATTATTACACTCCCCCTTCTCCGTCCTGGTGAGTGAAAGTCACGATATAAGTGTAGAGTGGAAATAATTAACCAGCTTGACAATTAATGTGCAACTATTCTGTTCGAATTTGAGTTCAGGACGCTTCATTTTCACACACCAATTGATTAAACTGGAAATAATCAGCCAGTTGATTGATAACTGTGGATGCAGACATGACCTGGTTGTTATTCACAACCATGCAAGAGAATCCTCTGATGTTCTGCATGAAAGCCGGTGTAATCTGTTTTAAACATTATGGTGGAAAATAAGAGGAAGTCATCGATTGTCTGCTGCAAAACACACACAAGATGAATCACCGTAACACAGTCTGTGACCTTCAAGTTCTGTCCATATTTCATATTTTAATGATTGTATTTCTGTTATAAAAAAAAGTATTTTAAATAAAATTGAACTCATTTGCTTTTGAAAATGAATTCATCATGAATGTCTGGAAGTGTCTGTGTCATGTCATCTATCTTATGACCATTCAGTGGAATAATTAGATAATTTAAGAACTGATTAATGTTTGTATTTGATGAAATAGCATCTAAAAGCATCTGTATGGTATCATTAAATAAGTTTGATGTCACACATCACAAGTGACAAACTGTGGGTGTGTGGAAAATAAAGAATAATGAAGGAATGAATTCATTTTCACACACTATTGTCAGATATTCTATAAACCAAGTGATTAATCTGGAAAATAATCAGCCGGTTAACCATCAGATGCTGCGCTGTTTAAAGGGGCACTACGTGGTTTTGGAAAAAAGAAGTTAAAACTTAGAATTTTTATATTTACAATATTAATGAGGTAATAATATAAACTTCATATATAAATAATATATACAAGCTGTTCTCAAAGGAAAATAAGGTCCCCCAGAACACTGTTTGAAGCTAGAAAGGTGGCAGGGTCCGCCACATGTAAACAAAGTAAACCAGTATGAAGTTGTGTTTTCCTTTAAGATCAGCTTGTTTATTCAGTCATGAAAACAAAGAGAGTTTGTTTCATTAAAAAAAAACTTTCTCTTCTGATTAAAATGAATACTAAAGTGCAGTTTTAATCTAAAACAAGAGAAAATAGAGTTAATAACAAAGTGTGGACACATTATACAGCATGTCATGTGTTCTACTGTTCCTGGGATGGATTAATTTACGTGTATCAGTCATTCTTTGTTTTTATATTGAGATTGTTATAGTTTTAATATATATATATATATAAATATTCCTCTGAACAAATGAACTATAAATAAATTCCACGAAGAAGACGAGTCTGCTGTTATTTTTTTATTTTTTTACACGGAGTGATTCCTCCTGTTTTATACGCCATCTGTGCGCGGCTGCTCGGCGCTCATGCCTGCCGTGGTGTCGGACTCCGGGAGGATGGACGGTGTGTCGCTGGGGTGAGTTGGCTGGATTAAAATGTTTGTAAGACTTGTGTTTCACGCTGCTTCTCCGTCTGCTGAACAACATTTAACCTCACACGATCCAACCGGCCGTGAATCCGACACGGACAGTCCGCGCGAGCTTCTTCTCCTAGTTAGCCTTGTTGACTAGTTAGCTTCGGTAAGTTAGCTTAGCATCAACGGCTGCCCAGCTGATGATGCGGTGTTGAGTTGCTAATCAAACTCCCAAGTTTAAGATGGTGACGTGCGGAAACTGTTATCAAGTCGCCGGACCACCTTCACACTGCGGTGGGTTTCATCCCGGTGATTTGTGGCAGGTAGCGGTTGTCATCATCAGCTTAAGCGATGCTAACAAGCTAGCCAGCTCTCCACAACTTGACGCGCAACAAACTCAAAACAAACATTTGTTTTTTTTTCCTGCTGATTTCTTTATGAAACGTGGACCAGGAGGGAGCAGATCTCTGCGAACAGCCACAGTCGTGAGCGAACACTGAGCATCAGTTAGCGGATTTGTGCCGTTGTGTCCTGAAATAACAGCAATCGTGAGACTGCAGCATCATTTCTCTCATTGTGTTTGAGTTGTCCGAGCGCAGGAGACATTCAGTCCAGATAAGAAGCAGCTCTGTAGATCCTGTCACCTGTTTCTGACTCACAGTGTGAAACATTGCACGTTAAGTGTTCCATCAGTGGTGATGTGTGTGTTTCTGTTTACCACCTGCTCTGAGGTCAGTGCAGCTCACCTGAGGTTTGTAGTTGCATTTAAAACTGACTTTACAAGCTGTTAAAGGTTCTGTTTTCACTTGGATTCACACGACTTGGACAAAACTGAAAGCTTTCTGCCGTGTGCTCAGTCTGGAGTAGGAAACTCTGGGTAACAGGAAATATTGTTGTTTCTCCTCTTTTCTTTGTGTGCCTGTCTGAGGACGGCGTAAAAGAGAAGACTTGTGTTTTTCTTTTGGTTATACATTTCCATGGAAATCTTAACTGATAATAAATGGATATTTTCTGATGCAGCTTATTTCACTTGGTAGTTGTCTACACGTCTTCTTTACTGTCAACACGACCACTGCAGCCTCACAAACATCCTGTTGTTGCAGAAGACTCCCTGATTTACCACACGTGCATCAACCTACGTCTGAAAGTCACGAGTCGATTATTATTAGAGATCAATGACGCTGAAAACTGATATTTGCGACTGATATTAATTTGCAGAAAAAAAATAAAAACTCTTGTGTCAACCAGAAGGACTCAAGAACAGTTTTAAACACTTTGCTTGAGTATTTAAATTTTCTGCTGCTTTATTCTTCCTCTCCACTTCATTTATTTGATAAATTCAGTGACTAGATTCAGATTATTCAGCGTTTATAGGCTATTAATTGTGACGCGCTGCCAATCAGATGGTGTCGTAGGCGGGACGTTGTGTGAGAGGAAGCTGCATCAGCATCAGCAATCTGACAGAAAAATCACCCATACGAATTAATAAATCGTGTATTTGTTGCCAGATTTAAATTATTTAACACGTAACAAATGGGTGAACGTGACGGACTGACTTTTGTTTTTGTTCTTTTCACTATTTGTTGACCATCAGAAGAATTTATCAGCTGCTCGATCCGTTAAGTCCTCATCACTTCAGAATCTGATTGAAGGATGTGGGTGAAGGAAAACCGTCGAGCCATTATCTTGAATACAACAGAGATCTTTGGTCAAACAGACGAGCTTGAATGGTTATTAAGTGCAATTAGAACGTCAGTAAATTGGCATCCATTAGTTTAATGCAGTAGGTTTACAAGTGTCTTTTAAACCGGTTCATGTTTTATTTGCTGTTGTTCACTCGGAGAGTTTATCGCTGTTGCTACGTCATCCTCTTTGTTTTAGTGAACCTTTTGAGAGAAAGAGAGTTTTTCATTAATCCAGAATCATTTCAGTTTTGTTCCCTCGCAAATGTAGAGGCAGAAAATTAATCTGCAGCAATTTTGATAATCACCAGATTGTTCAAGTAATATTTAAGGAAAGATTCCCTGAAGTTCCTCGTCTCAAATATTAATATTTGCTGTTTTTTCTTAGTCGAGTTCGATGGCAAACTAAATATCATTGCATGTTATTTAACAACACAAGGCAACACATAAACATCACCTCAGGTTCTGGGAATTAATTGGCGACTCCAGAAAATAATCACCGGATTAATGGATAATAAAAATAATTGTTAGTTGCCGTCCTAGAAATGAGCGAAGCGACTCTGCCTGCAGTCAGAGACGAGCGATGCAGATGTGACGACCTGATGCGATGTTTACAATCTTGTACCTGATTGGAATTCATTTTATAAAATGTATAAAATTCCTCAGTCCTGCAACAGCATCTGAGTTCCATGGCAACCGGAGCAGATTACCATGTAGGAGCGAGGATTATGAAGCGAGGATGGGTCAGTGGCGTCATACAAGTATTCAAAAATAGCCGGCACTGGCAAACAACGAGGCATGCTCAGAGAGAGCCCCTCATATCTGCCCACTGGGGAATCACCAAAACAGACAGACTGGACTTTAACTGAAGAGCCTTTCTGTGGTGTAGCACAATACTGACAACAGTGATCCATTTTCTCACTGTTATCCGGTGTTGCGTCCCTGTCTCATCCTCCCTTCATAACCCAAGAGGTGAACGCTCTAACTGTCGGGTCATCATCTATCTCCAATCATCCAGACACTGCCTCTCATGTCTTACCAGTCTGGTGGCCACACCGGCCTCGCAACGTCCCGCCTGTGCCACGGACTCGGAGGAGGACACGGTGAATGGAGGGATGCACACCTTCAACCAGACGCACATGAGGAAGGCTTTCCAGCTGATGAACGACCTCAGGAGGTGCGACGCCGACACTTTCACTTTAAAAAAGCAGGAAAACGACACGTGAAATGTACTGAATGTGACACGGTGGCAGACTGATGGATTTATTTACTACAATCACAAATCCAACATGCATTTACACCATCAAGGATAAAAAAATACACTCAAGCTAAACGCTTGTTATCTCCCGATGCATTAAATCCATATAATACAAAAGTAAAATCTTAAACGCATTAATTGGCACATTTGCTGGCAGCCGATTTGTCCATACTTGGCTCTAGCGATGCCCCCTCTGCCTGGCTCCTGTGTGCACATTTATTTTTACACATCATCTATCACACTTAGATAAACAGCAGAAGAGTTATCACCTTTCTCTCGCTCTCTGTTGTTGCTCATGCTTCAGTAAAAAGATGCTGTGTGACGTCCAGCTGGTGGCAGGCAGCGTCGAGGTGCCAGCTCACAGGGTGGTCCTGGCGTCCTGTAGCCCTTACTTCTGTGCCATGTTCACAGGTACGCACACACACACACACACACACACACGCACTGTTGTTTGCTTGGCGTCATATTTAGACGTGTGTGTGTGTGCTGACGTGTGCTTAACTGTGTGTGTGTTTGCAGGTGATATGAGCGAGAGCAAGGCCCATCAGGTGGAGATCAGAGAAGTGGACGGACAGACGCTGAGAAAACTGGTGGATTACATCTACACGGCTGAGATCGAGGTCACGGAGGACAACGTACAGGTGAGCGTGTGTTAGACTAGATTCATGCGAAATCAACCAATCGCTCTCCATGAATTCTGCAGAACCCGGAAATTTTACACTGCAGCGTTCCTGCATATTTTGACCAGTCATGCAGACACGACACCAACAAAAATGACTGCTTAAAATTTGCTCAAGGTGTTTCTCTGATTGTGTGACAGAAGTGCAGAAAAACGCTTTAAGACCTGATCAGTGTCTGTATCAATAAAACGGCGACCAAAAAGGTATCGATATCGTATCAGTAAGAAGGTTTGTTTTAGCCCATCACTAGTGGAAATAATGTAGGAATAAAAAGTCCCAATGAAATGATAAAACACACTGTGCTTTATTCAAAGTATCAGACTGGATGTGTGAAGAAATCGGAGATAGACACTTTTTGCGATTTTCACTTCCTCCCTCATTTTCATTGCCTAAGAAATGCTTTTAAACAAAAACACTGTGTTGTTTTCAGAGCAGCTGCTGTGAAATCAGTAATTTTAGGCTTCAGAAATCCCAAAAAAAGCCTGCGATCTCCCGCAGGGACCGGGTAGAGAGTGTTGATGAACGCGGGGAGCGAGGACAAAGGGAGTGAAAAAGTGTTTTCCTGTTTTTACACAATGTTTTCTTTTTCCTTTTTCTTCTGTTATGGCGGTTTTACCTTGTTTCCAACTGTAGTTTCTCTTTGAAAACATCAAGTGTTAGTTTTAGTTGGGTAAAAAACATATTTTTTAATGTTTCGTGTCCTTTGAGACCTCTTGGCTCTAAACATGGAGCTGCCCGCGGACCAGCTCGGTTCATTTTCGTCACAGTTAAGATAAAAAAAATGAAGGTAGCGCTGCTGCTCTCAGTGAAAATAGCCGAGCTCACAGTTTTTGCCAGACAGGGTTTAAACTTCCTCATTATAGAGAAGGAAACTTTTCTTATAGCTGACTCGACCTTCTTCTGTGTTCGGCCTTTATGAGGAAAAGTCAGACTGACAACACAACATGCTGTTATTGAACACTGTTAGAGGGAAACTGCCAAAAACTTTTGTTTTCACAGGCTGTGAAAACATATTCATTTGAACCTTTTGGTCTCTAATTAAACTTTATTGTCATTATAGGGCAAAATGCAGTTTAACATCTCACCAAAAGCAGCCAAAAGTTATGTATGTAGAGATATTAAAATACAAAAACATGGATAAATAAAGTGGAGCAAAGTTTATATCTGAGATCAGATGAAGAAAAAAAAGCCTGGCTGATAAAACTGATTTTAGAAATGTGCTTTTTAAATTTTCCATAAATGACCTGATCGCTTTAACTCTTCGCTTTAACTTTCAGGGCGTCCATAATGAACCTGTTAACGGAGCAGATGATTGATGTAAGAGCTGCTTGTGAGAGTGAAAACACTGACTGGGTTGAGGTCTTGTTTATCTCGGTGGCATTAACTGTTGGTCGCTGCACGGCTCCGGCGCTGGGTTGAATAAATGCAGCGGGATAAAGCTGCAGGCAGGATACTTCCTCTGATTATTAGCGCAGGAAGTGTGCACGGAGAGAGGCAGGAAATCCTCCCACTGTTAGCAGCGTGCCTGTCTGATTGGCTCACTCGGGATTGTGTAACGTGTGTGTGTGTGTTTTTAAATGATTGGCTCCTGTTTAGTTAAAAGTTTGCCTTCACTCACGAATTCTCCGAACGAGATACGTGTTGTTGGTGCCGCCCTCCGTCCTGTGTGTGTGTTTGTGTGTGTGTGTGTGTGTGTTCGGGTGTCACATCTGCCGTGAGCAGCGTTTCAGTGGACCTGATGTTCCCTTTCAGAAGACACAAGGCTTCAGGGCAGCTGTGCACAGAAAACAGACTGTAACAATACACACTCAGTATGGGTGAGTGAGTGTGAGGCAGACAGACTGTGTCACTGACCTAGTTATATGAACTATAAGGAGTTCTTAACTGGTTATGAAACTGCCTCAATTTAATACCGATGCCTCTGTGTGACCTACATAAGCAAACAAGAACTCGAGTGAGAAGACGGGCGGGTTTCTGCTGTCAGACGAGTCACGATTAAAACTATCTTTGACGGTGGAGTGCTGATGATGAGTCACGGAGCGTCACAGCTGGAGGAAAGAAGCATTAAAACTATAGTTATAGTTACTACATAGATGTGTTGCTTTGTCCTCGTACATCCTGTGGTTAATAAAAGAAGATCGTCTGAAAATCAAGATCTTTGGACACGAGGTGGTTTGTGTTTTACCACAGGGGCCGCCAGAATCAACAGTACAAGAAAGTTCCTTGTTGCAGCTTTAAGTTTCTGTGTTAGCATCTTTCGACACAGTGCTACCTGCCTGCCCTCTCGTTCCCTTCAGACCAGCCCATTTGTGAATCGGGGGGGTTATAAAGCGAGAAGCCAGATTAAAGATTGTCCTGCAGAAAAAGTCAAATGTATCTCAACTTTTGCTGCTTCACAAGTCGAACACATGCAGGCACCCATTCCTGGTCTGTTACTTCTGAATGTGAACGCTGGGCTGTATTTCTGTTGTTTACTTTATGATTGTGGCGACCATTAAATGATTATTTTCATAAAAACTTGGCAGAGTTCTGTATTAGACTGTATTATAAACTACTGATCAGACTTTAAACTCTGCGATCTGTTACTCAAATCTGCGTCACTGGATCTGTTTCATTGACAGCTCCTTGACTTGCGTTAAGGCAGAGCTGGATTATGGTATGATATCTCAGCGCTTTTAACAAAGTGTCTCAAAGATAAATGTAGAAGTAACTCGTCAGTATCTTCTCAGGATGATGATTATGATGTCCCAGTGATCGTATCACAGTCTCAGGATGATTATTTTCCTCTTGCTCTTTCTGACACATTGAAGATGGTGGGTTGTTGTACTGCACATCAGTGTGTCTGTGATTCCAGGTCTGTTCATTTAAAAAATGTAAAGGCAACGTGGAGGAGTTAAGAAGATGCAGCGCCCCCCAAAAAAAGACACAACGACCTACATTCCTCTGTAAATGCAGCTGATGGTGATTCTGGAGTTTTGTAAATGAACAAAGCCGCATGTAAATTTCAACAAATCTGCTTGTTCAGCCAATAACACGGCGCAGGGATTAAAGCCAAATCCAGGGCTTTGTTTCCCAGTGCAGACAGACATTGATTTAGTTTTAAATATTCCTCTGGCCTTACAGACGAAATGAGCTTGTCGGCGAGCTTGGTGACTGTTTCGCTGGTTGTTTGCGTGCATGTTTCATTATTTAACAAACTAACTGACCGACACTAAACTGTTGGATGTCACTGATGTCAAACTACCACATGTTCTTAAATCTTTGGCACAGCGCTCTACCATGTTCTAATTCGCTCCTCCCACCTATAACATCCAGCGTAAATTGACCCCGCGTGTGTCGTCGCTGTAGGTTCTGCTGCCGGCCGCCAGTCTCCTGCAGCTGATGGATGTTCGTCAGGTGTGTTGTGAGTTCCTGCAGTCGCAGCTCCACCCAACCAACTGTCTGGGCATCAGAGCCTTCGCTGACCTGCACACATGCACGCAGCTCCTCAACCAGGCCCACGCATACGCTGGTAAGCTTCTCCATGTTCGCACCACAGATCGTGACTCATCTTTGCCAAAGTGTGTGTGTGCGTGGGGTGTGGTAGGACGACGGTACTTTTACGTAACCGTAACCCTGAAAAAATGCTAAACTTTTTGTGGAAAAATTCAGCATGATACACAGCGTGATGGTAAATGGTGTCAGATGTCGGGAAGGACATCAGGACATATTTGACTCAGTGTTTCTATGTCACAGAGCTTTATTAGGTGAAATATTTAGCTGTTGCTGTGTGAAACCCGACGTGTTTGTGTCTCTCAGAGCAGCATTTCAGTGAGGTGGTGCAGGGAGAGGAGTTCCTGGGCCTTTCTCTGCAGCAGGTGTGCAGCCTCATCTCCAGTGACAAACTCACCGTCTCCACAGAGGAGAAGGTCAGACACACACACACACACACACACACACACACACAATCCAGTCCTTTAATAAAAGCAGTAGTTGTTTGTCTTTGTTGGTGAAAAGGTTTTGTGGGTTTTTGAGGAACACAAAATAAAACATAAGCACTTCCAGGAAAGGAAAGAGCTTAAGACGTCAAGTCGGAGCTCAGAAGTATCTACAGCTGCATTAAAGACGCGTATCCTCATCATGCTCGCCGTGTCTGATTAGCTCAGCTTGACATCAGACGTACTCCACCTGATGAAGTGTCTGTCGGCTGTAATCCAGTCAACAGGAAGAGTCTGAGGGAGCATCTGTGTGTCGTCCTGCTGTCAGAGCAGCAACAGTCAAAGTGACTGCTGCTTCAGTCAGACAGAGGCGCAGAGGGAGTCGTCATCGCTGTGAAGTCATATCGTCTATAAAAGCATCTGAGGAAACAATCAGTGACCTTGCAGTGGTGGTGGGTAGAGTACTGAAAATCTATACTTAAGTAAAAGTGTGATTACTCCCTCAGAGTACGACCCGCTTAATTAAATGCAATTATGAAAGTAACGTTGGCTGCATAGTTCAATAGCTAGTTACATTTCATCTACAGTATGTGCAGCTTCCTTCAGTGTGTTCACAGAGGTCAGAGGAGGTCTCAGTGTTTTTCTGGAGGCGCTTCATGTTTCTGTCGTCTCGGATCGATTTTTGGTACAAAAAGTGCAGCCAGATGTGAGCGGAGATTGTCGCTGAAAGCTTCCTCTTGTTGTGCCGTTTGCTCCGTCATCATCATGCTGTGGTGTTATTTCCTGTCCTCGCCTTCAGAGCAGAAATGAAGGAATAAATGGCAAATGAAGCATAACGTACATAATGTATATTACTACCTCAAACACACACTTGATTGTGAGTAGAAATACAGTTTTTTTTTTTTTAAAAAGGAGAATGAAAAGTAGTTGTTCCTTAAAAAAAGTCCTTTTTTAATCGGCTGATGTAACTGTGATAATGTTCATGTTGGATTTTATTTAGCTGCCAGTGACAGTGAAATTGGTTTATGCACACAGGTCATTTTCTTTTTCTGCATAGCGAGCATATCATAGCTGACACAATGTCCTGATATGTTCCCCTCTGGATTTTGAAGTGACGGGTTATTATTGTAGGTCTACAGTATTTTGCAGACTCGGCATAAAGCTGTGCTACGGTTGAAATTCGGCAGCGATGGAAGAATTGGTGTCAGTAAACACACGCAGAAGATAAAGACTGCATTGTTCTTGATCTAACTACATTAGAAGTGAACCGTGTTTTATTATTGTGTCATTCTGCTGCATTGTGAACACGTGTGTCTAAATCTGCAGTGTAAGTAACGTTTGTGTTGTTAGAGTGTTTCCAGTCAGACTCGTTGAGTATTGGTCCTCTTTCCCCCCCGACTGCCGTCGTCGTTGTCCCCTTTGTGCACAACAGGAGGGGCACTCGGCCCCTCGTTGGCCTGAGTGGAGCTGCTCCACAGGCCAACAGGAGATGATCAAGTGTTAATCAAGGAATTTGAAGTCGGGTTTAGACAGGAAAACATGCAGAACAAAGGTCTGCCCCCTTTGTTAATCTTTACACCCTGCTGGGAGCAATCGATTTCACTGTGAAGGAACACAGCATCTACTGCTTTCTACGACGCAATTCACACAATCAGTGAGTGAAATCGTCTTAGTTGTGAGGCGTGTCAGATCATCGAACAGCATCTGAAGCCTTCTCTCTGTCTGAACTTTTCCCACCCTGGATTTTTTTGGTGGTGGTAAGGAAGTTTTCCTAAAGTGGGAAACACATCTTTTACCAATATACAAATCATTTTTCACACATACTGTCCGTTTTAGAAATTCACTCGTCGTAATTCCCTCTTTATCCTGTCGTGTTTTCACTGCAGTCTAACTCCGCTCTCCGTGTTTTAGGTGTTTGAGGCCATGATCTCCTGGATCAAGCACGATAAGCCGGCTCGTCTGGAGTACATGCCCAAACTGATGGAGTATGTAAGACTTCCACTGCTGTCCAGAGATTACCTGGTGCAGGTAAAAGACTTTATTCACTCTACTGTCTCTAAGTTTTCACTTTTTCTATCTGCGATATGTTACAAGTCAAGGAACAAAGTTGAGCCCTGAATGTTGTGAAGGTTATCAGTTACACTGATCAGTAGTCCAGATCACAGGATGTCTAGATTTAAGATTTAACATAAAGTCCGGTTCTATACCTGCTTCATCCTGATATGAAGGTCATCAGCAAGTTTCTTGTGTTAATGTTGATCTTTTTAATAAGTAAGAAGAAATAAAATTGCAGTGCACCACAGTTCCTGAAGTGAAACTAAAATTAAGTGTAGCTTATATATTTTTTTCTGTGAGCTGGGCAGATTTGGGAATAATTATAATAATTCCCTGTTGCTTTACATTATTGTTCCACTACCGCTGTGTTACATTCACTTCAGTAACGAGGTTACAGCTGACTTTCTTTAATAAGCAGATATTCTTTTTTTAAATAACACTAACAGTGTACAGCAACCATGTAGAGCTCATGGCAAAGAAACCTAACCTTTACCTTGATCAATATAAATAATATCAATATCTTTGCTAAATATTATGGTAAAATGGTGAATGAATCACATTTCTATAGTGTTCTTCCAGTCGACACTGTAAAACACTTCATCCACTAACACACTGATGGCAGACGCTGCTATGGGAGATGCCACGAGCAGAGTTCAGTATCTCGCTCAAGGACACTTCAATGTGCAGATGGAGAATTGAACCAGCGACTTTCCACATACTGGATGAGCCACTCTACGTCCTGGACACAGCCACCATTTCATAACCAAAAAATATGATTTTTTATTGAAGTTATTATTAGAATTATATTTAATTATTTGTGATATTTTTACTATACTAGTGATTTCACTATATTATTATTATTATTATTATTATTATTATTATTAATAATAATAATATCAATAATAATAATAGTAATAATGATGATGATGATGATGCAGTGCACTCTATAATAAATAATAATAAACTAATAATAATAAAAGTAAATACAGATATGGGGACTCACCGGTCAGGTCCATCCTGGTAACAGACACCACCCGGTCCCTGCGGTCTTTCAGGGTGTAACGTCCCTCATCAGTTAAATTCACATTCCTGATCTCGATATTCATGGAGTGTGTCTGAACCCGGTCATAGTAATCCGGGAGGTCCTGGGACACCCGAGCACCGTCATGTACCTGAGGGAGACAAACTCTTGTCAGAGCTTCACTCATGAACACAAACTGCATTTATACAAGCTTTTAAAATATTCCTAAAAGTCTGCATCCACCTGAAAGACGTTCAAGAAGTGAAAAGTGTTTGATAATTCCTAAGGGTCAGCGAACTAACTTCAACAACGTCTTTGACACACACAATCACACAAGGTGACTAAGCAGAATTATTTATTGAACAAATTCATTTCCATTTCTGTTTGGTACTTGATTCCCTGAGTGATGAAAAAGTAAAAAACAGTCATATTGAAAAACAACAGAAACCCCTTACAGCTGCACCTTCAACAATCCATCACATCACAACCCCCAAATATAGAATCCCTCCATCCCTCTACTCATTCCCATCCGCCTGTCCGTCTGTCTGTCCGTCAACATCACCTGCACCAAATCGTCTGACAACATCCGGCCCCCTACTGCACTGCCCCCTACCGAAGCATCCTTGAGCAAGATACTGAAATTGCTCCTGATGAGCAGGTCAGCACCCTTGCCATCAGTGTATGAATGTGTTTGTGAATGTGACAAGGGTTGTAAAGGGCTTTGAGTGGTCAGTAGACCGGAAAAGCTCAAGTCCATTTACCATCCATCCATCTCACCAGTGTAACATTATTAGAATCCCCAGAGAAGGAGAGGGCAGCGTCAGCCAGGTCAATGCCCTCCAGAGAGATGAGGAGACTCTCTCCTGCGACACACTTCACATAGTTGAGTCTGGCTGGAAAAGAGAGGAAAGTAAAAGAGAAAGCAAGTCATATTATCTATCCTAAGCATGTGAAGGGTCACTCTGAGCCAACAAAAAAAATCTATTTTGTGGTATTCTAGTGCGTTTTCTATTGTAATACATAATCACACAATAATCAGTTCATTCACTCACTAGTTTTACTCCTTTGCTCTCAAACATACACCTGATACTCAACAGTGATGCATCGTTCGCAAACAGTTTGTCCAAAAGAACAAATCTTTTGGAACTGGAGCTTTCAGTCAGTTACAAGTGAACACTATAAACTGAATGAGTCATTCAAGTCGTTCCTTGGCAGTATGACTGGGGTGTGATCAGGACAGCAAATGCACAGCTGACTTGGGCTGCTAACATTTATGAATTGGTCTTACATTGCAATCTATCTATATCACATAATCTAGATGTCATGTCTACAGCAGTAGATGAGAGCCCAGACAAAACTGATATCACATAATTGTGCATATATGTCTGTTTTTGGTTTTGTTGGCTTTTTGTCCTCATGCACTGATATGTTACCAAAAACAAACATTGTTTCATTTGTGTTGGTTTAAAATGTGTCATTACCTGCTGCTTACTGGCCGCTGCAAATTTCTGGCCTAGCTAAATTTACTGATTTAAAATCTGGCTCAATTGAATAACACTATCATATAGTCTTACATGGTCCAAGTTCAAATTGGATAACAGTATCACTGAAAATCAACACTTTTTTTCTGAGGAAATATCCAAGCGCCTGGCAAAACAAATAATTTGGTGACATCCAAATATCCCTGCCTGAGAGTAACGGGGCAAAAACTCATTGTTCTTTATTTCCTTAGTTACACTAACTTTGTGCATTTAAAATAATAATTATAAAAAGTGTTTAGGTGGAAAAACAGCCACGTGTTACTGCCTTCTGATTAAGGGTTTTTCTGCTCATTGCTATTCAAGAAAGATTCATAATGGCCTCAGCTTTGAGAGAAAGGCGATATACCTATATGAAACTATTTAAGATAATTCAATATAAAATGTCTGTGCACTGTAAAGCATAATTTGTTATCTCATAGGGTCATCTGCCAGGCATGGTAGATGCTTCCTGGAGCTTTCCTTCAAGACCTGTCATCTTGCTCACTATAGCAGTACCATGTAGTCTGCAGTAAAATATCAACAAGTGTATTTTCAGTGCAAAACAGGGATTTAATGAGGCTGCAGGTGTTGAGAGCTAGGTGTATTGTATTGTTCCATTATTAATGCAGTGGGCTTTTCTTTATGCTTCATGATGTGAATAGTTAGACTGATTATCATATTAGCAACAGTTAAGTGCATCTGCATCTGCAATATTTTTTTGTAAAAACAATATTGAACAAAAGTTGCAAAATATATTAGCAACCATAGCTGATACAACCCTCAGCTAACTCACGTGTGACGGCCACTTTGACAGTGGAGATCTCTTTATTCCACCAGTCTTTCTGAATGTAGGTCCCCTGGTCCTCATACGTCACCTTACAAAAACATACAGACCATATAAATACACAAACATCTCTGACCAGGTGCAACACTTTTTTTTTTTGACACTGAACTCCACTCATTAATCCAGCAATTAATCATTTCCAGTCAGGCAGACTCTAAACCAATCACTTTGGTTACCTTGTCGATGTACCAGCGTCGGTCGTTGCCTGTGCCTGACACCCTGCCTCTGGTCGTCCTGTAAAACATGGAACAACAGCCCCATGGAAATACATAAACCCAACAACTCACAGCTTCTCTCCATGACCATCTCATCCACAACCAGAAGATAGGCTGTCCCTGAAATTCCTCACCTTTGTCTGCCCTTCTCCCAGTACAGGGTGGGTTTACCAGGTCCATCAGCAGGAATAAACTCCAGCTTCTCTGCACTTTTGGGCAGGTAGATCTTCAGCTGGCGACCATGGGCCAAACGCTCATGGAGATCATGGACAGCATAGGGCTCTGTGATAAGGGCAGGAGGAGAAAGAGGCAGAGTGTGTAATTAGCCCTGTAGCACCTAGTTCCTTCCCCTGTCAGATTGTTGAAGTTTCTATTAAGGAGAAACAGTGAAATGTGCTGGAGTGGCCCAGTCAAAGCCCAGACCTCAATCCAACTGAGAATCCGTGGTATGATTTAAAGATTGCTGTGCACAAGAGGAACCCGTCCAACTTGAAGGAGCTGGAGCAGTTTTGCCGTGAAGAATGGGCAAAAATTCCAGTTGCTAGATGTGCCAAGCTTGTAGAGACATACACCAAGAGAGTGTTGACTTTGGGGGGATGAATAGTTACTAGTATAGTATAGTAATAGTACTTGTAATACTGTAGTATAGTAATAGTACTTGTTTGTTTCACAATAAAACAATATTTTGCATCTTCAAAGTGCTAGTTATGTTGTGTAAATCAAATGATACAACCCCCCCAAATCCATTTAATTTCCAGGTTGTAAGGCAACAAAATAGAAAGAATGTCAAGGGGGGTGAATACTTTCACAAGGCACTATAGAATGTTGAATGTTTAATGTTGAATGTTTGAATGTTTGTTTTATTTGTCATTATACACAAGGTACAACGAAATTAAAAAGACAACTCTGTGGTGCAAAATACACATGTATAAAGAAAAGAAAATAAATATATAGATAAAAACAACACACGGATAAAAAGTAAAAATATAAATATAGATATATTTACAAAGAGCAGTGTAAAGAATGTGCTACAGAGAGCACAACAGCAGCAGTGGAGACAAGTTATTGCACAGGAACCGAAACACCCAAACAGCACATCGACAGCTACTGGGTGTTCAGGACTCGTATTGCACTTGGGTAGAAGGTGTTTAAGAGTCTTGAAGTGCGGGCCTTGATGGACCTGTACCTCTTTCCTGAGGGCAGCAGGGAGAACAGGCTGTGCCCGGGGTGTGAACTGTCACAGGTGATTTTTGTGGCCCTGCGCAGACATCTGATGTTATAGATGTCTGACAGAGAGGACAGCTGTACTCCCATGATGCTCTGTGCTGACTTCCTGACCCTTTCCAGAGCCTTCTTGTCAGCCTGAGAGCTGCTCCTGAACCACACCAAGATGTTGTGGGTGAGGATGCTCTCTACAGAACACCTATAGAAGGACAACAGCAGGTCCTGGGACACGTTGACCTTTCTCAGTGACCTTAAAAAGTACAGACGTTGCTGTGCCTTTTTCACGAGGGCGTTGGTGTTAGTGCCCCATGTAAGGTCCTGAGAAATGTACGTCCCCAGAAACCTGAAGTCACTGACCCTCTCCACCTGGTCCCCTCGGATGAGAAGAGGGGGGGGATCCTCCCTCTTTCTCCTGAAGTCCAGCACCAACTCCTTTGTTTTTGAGGAGTTGAGTGCCAGGTTATTGAGGGAGCACCAGGTAGTGAGGTTCAGGACCTCCTCCCTGTAGGCCGTCTCATCGCTGTCATCAATCAGCCCCACCACAGTAGTGTCATCCGCAAATTTTACGAGGATGTTGTTGCTGTGAATTGGTGCACAGTCATGGGTGTACAAGTTGTACAGCATTGGACTGAGCACACAGCCCTGGGGAGCCCCAGTGCTCACAGTCAGGGTTGAGGACTGGTGGTCCCCAAGCCTGACTGACTGCAGACGGTCGGTGAGAAAGTCTCCGATCCATCTGCAGGTGTGCTCGCCAATACCCAGACTGCGCAGTTTGGACAACAGTCTGCCCGGAACAAGTGTGTTAAAAGCAGAACTGAAGTCCACAAACAACATCCTCGCATAACTGCCAGAGTGTTCAA
>OMLP01021422.1:3968-37447 GCA_900302685.1 Spondyliosoma cantharus
TAATTACATTTGAAGTAGTCCGTAGTAATTGCATATTAAATAGAGTATGTTGTTATTACATATTAAGTAGAGTATGTTGTTATTACATATTAAGTAGTCTGTAGTAATTACATATTAAATGGAGTATGTTGTTATTACATATTAAGTATTCTGTAGTAATTACATATTAAATAAGTCTGTAGTAATTACATATTAAGTAGTCTGTAGTAATTACATATTAAACAGAGTATGTTGTAATTACATATTAAGTAGTCTGTAGTAATTACATATTAGATAGAGTATGTTGTTATTACATATTAAGTAGACTGTAGTAATTACATATTAAATAGAGTATGTTGTTATTACATATTAAGTAGAGTATGTTGTTATTACATATTAAGTAGTCTGTAGTAATTACATATTAAATAGAGTATGTTGTAATTACATATTAAGTAGTCTGTAGTAATTACATATTAGATAGAGTATGTTGTAATTACATATTAAGTAGTCTGTAGTAATTACATATTAAATAGAGTATGTTGTAATTACATATTAAGTAGTCTGTAGTAATTACACATTAAATAGACTATGTTGTAATTACATATTAACACTGCAGCTTCACAGAATTGGCACTTTTTATAGCTCAAGTATGTTGAACTGTTGATGTCTACAGCAGTAGATATGTTTGTCATTTTTGACTGCATCTTTGCTTGCCATTGACATTTGACTTCTTCATCATTCTTTCCAGTGGTATCCAGAGGTTCGTCACCACTGCCCAAACACACCTATCATCTTGGTGGGCACCAAGCTTGACCTGCGGGATGACAAGGACGCCATTGAACGGCTGAGAGACAAAAAGCTCTCTCCCATTACCTACCCGCAGGGCCTGGCCATGGCCAGGGAGATCGGTATGTGTGTTGACTGATTGTCTCAAGAGGAAAACCTGACCTGAATCTTTCAAAAAGAAATCCATTAAACAACTTCAACAAATCATCCCCAGGCCTGTTTAGGCAACCGAAAGAGATGGGGAATTTCCCATTTTTCACATCAGGTTACAATTCTCTCACAAATGCCCAATAAATAAGTAACTGATACATGTGAATTGCTACAAATTGTTACATAGAGCCCCTTTAATGAAAACACTCTGCGTGTCAAGAAGAGAAAGTGAGAGCAGCTGAGTGATATGGCATGAATCTGATGTTGTACTGATGGAATTAGTGCTGAATTCACTGTATAAAGAGGACCATTATCATAGGCTTCAAATAACTGTTTCAAGTCAATGTCAATTTTATTTATATAGCCTAAAATCACAAATAATATTGCCTCAGTGGGCTTTACAATAGTTCACTAAACAACACACTATGTCCTTAGACCTCTGCTGATAACATAGCTGTTATTAGAAACCAGCAGGCCATTAGTCACATTGCCATTTTTTGTTTATTTTCCATTGATTTAGATCCCCATTAGCTTTTACTAGCATAATAGGAACTCCTCCTGGAGTCCATACAAAAAAAATAACTTCAAAGAAAAGCTCAGCGTTTTGGGAGAAGACCCAGTAGAGACAGTAAGTTACTGCAAAATTAGTAGTTGCACTTTGTTTTTTATACGGATTAAACAATTAGATAAATAATAGAAATAGAAAGCCTTTATTGTTATTGTACAGAACACAACAGAATTAGGAGCACACTGCCCACTTCACTTGCAATTAAGTTTAATGATAACAACGTTTCAGTACTTTGACCTTCATCAGGTTATCTTACAAGACAATGGGGGAGGCTGTCTTAAATAGAGTTGTGGACTCACGTGGCCCAAATAGGCCACACTGCAGACCGACATCCCTCAACATCCCATCAAACACACCTGGACCAACAAATCTATGGCACTGAATGAAAATCTTTTTTTAAAAAAACATCATAACAGGAAAGGTTCAATCAATGCATGTAAGTTCACAATAGAAATTGTGTAACAGCATAAATGTAATACAAAAGTGTGTGTGTGTGTGTGTGTGTGTGTGTGTGTGTGTGTGTGTGTGTGTGTGTGTGTGTGTGTGCGCATGCTAGGCTATGAAGAAGCTGATTATGGCAGACTGTAACTTCAGACAACAATATGACTGACAGATAACCCGTCGCAACCAAATTTGAATTGAGAGAATGTAAAGAAATAACTTCAGCATGGATTTCAGCGAAACCTCATGTCTATACTGTATGCTCTTGGCTGGCAGGTTCTGTCAAGTACCTGGAGTGCTCTGCGCTGACGCAGCGAGGACTGAAGACAGTCTTTGACGAGGCCATCCGAGCCGTCCTTTGCCCTCCGCCTATCAAAAATGGAAGCAGGAAGTGCACACTGTTCTGAGGGAGGGGAGACGGAAGATCAAGCCACCAGGATCCTTTGGTCAGTCACACTGTATGGGTGGAGTTCTGCCAAATTGGAACTGCTATGAAACAGGTCTCTGTTTGTACGGCAGGAGTTGATCTTCACTGATCTAAAGCAGGCTGAGGACTTCAGCTGGTGGGTGAAAGATAGCAAATTTCAGCCTACTTTTTGGATAAAAATTCATTCTGTGTGATGTCTGCCTCAAAACAGTGATATACTTGTAATGTCTCTTAGACAAATGGAAAAATTGAATAAAGTCACTTACTCATCACGAGAAAGGGAATTTATTCATTTTAAGATGGGTATGTAAAATTATTTTGCACTCTCTCCTTTAGCCTTGAAACCTGTAAATAAAACAACCATCGCACAAAACAAGGAAACAGACCCACACCTACTTTTTATTATTCTATTTTTTTTTCATGCAAGTTTTTGTTGACTTTGTTGAGATGACTTCATTTTGTAAGGGTCTTATCTTTGTTTTGTTTTATTGCAATACCCTGCACAATTTGAAGAAGTAACATGAAAATACATGCAATTAGCAACATGCAAAGTTAAAAAAATGAAGTTCTCAAACTTGCAGCTGGGGAGTCAAATCTACATTTAAAAAAAAAAAAAAAGATTTTCAAATTTGGGCCACAAATTAATTAGAGATTTCTTTCCTGTGATTCATGTGATTGTCTTGTAAGTAGGGTTGGTTATTGTATGAAGTTTATTAAGTATTAAAACCCACATTTGAAGATCAATCTGCCAGATGTTGTTGAAAAACACGTTGATGTGCAACCTGATTTGCAACTTATTAGCTTCCCACATGCATTGCATGTAGTGATCGGATCCCAAGTTCCTCTATTTGACTCACTTCCTGCATCACCCACTGCACTCAGATTATATAAAGGATTAACATCAATTAGGAATTATACATATTTAAGAGATTTTTACCTCACAAGAAAACATACGTTTACAGCATAAACAGTGATGCATATTATAATTTCTTTCCAGAAACATCAAACAGGCCTTCTTTGGCGTTGATAAGTGTGATGTTGTACTACAGTGTTAATCTTCAAGAAATCCAATGAAAAGACCAAAGTAATGTGTTCGCCTGTCTTTCATTACTTTGACTTTATTAATCAGTCTGTGGCCCTCATCTCAAAGCCCATTGGTTCCTATTGAATCTGTTAAATCTTTAATATTACCTCACAAATATATAGTTTTATTTTTTTTTTTAAAGGTTCTGTAGATCCGTACAACAGTGGGATGCTCTAGTTTTTAAAGGTGCAATATCTAAGAATCTTCCACATGGGGGTGCGTTTTGGCTGCAATGGCCGTAGGGAGATACAAAAATAAAAAAAATAATTAAAAGAAAGTCGGGCGTAGTGAAAAAGTTGAAAGAGACTTCACCTTTGGAGAAATCCAGCCCGACGTCATGTTGCAGTGGCTAATCATATAAACTGGCAGACTCGCAGCATGAACGACTGAAACACAGTGGAGTGTGTAGCGTAGTGTGTCATGTACATACACTCAGTTTGGCATTGTGCAGCAGTTTAAACACTTTGTTTTCAGCTGTGGATGCTGATGATCACTGCGGGACAGTTTAACATACTCTGGCAGAGGCATGACCAGAGATCAGAGGCAGAGCAGAACGGCTCAGTAGTGGTGTGTGTTATTCAGCGTTATGCTACAGAGGGAAGGCACTTTCACTTGTGATCACTTGGTTTGGTCTTGTCCCCCAGTTTAAAACACAGCAATGATCTGCCTTGCATCCTGGTTGTTTACTGTTATTTTTACTACTACTAATCACGAGTAGCATAACAACATAGCAGCTTCTCCTGCAAACTGATTGGTTGGGGTTATTAAGCTCCCAACACGTCACATGCATGGGCCATGGAGAAACACTCCCCTTTAGTGTTTACACCAATCGCACAGGAGCTTTTGACTAGGATGGGTAGCAACTAGCTGGCTAGCAGTAGATAACTGAACTTGAACTAAACTTTGAATGTTTTCAACTAAAATTCTTGCATATTGCACTTTTAACAAAAGTAGCTCAAACACACATTTGCTAAGGACTACTTTCAGTGGCCGATTAATACGAATTTCTTGATCTAGTGAGTATTGGAGGCAGCAGGATGCTGTGTGTGTGACTGAGTCTAAGTGAGTCTCAGACTGCACTCATTGTAATGAAAGAATGTGGAACAGTATGGCTCAATGTGTGTGTTTAGTACTTTTTTGACAACAGTAAATGGTCTTGCATTTCTATAGCCCTTTTCCAGCCTACTGAGCGGTCAAAGGTGGACTCACCCATTCACACACACATTCATTCAATGATGGCAGAGGCTGCCATGAAAAGTACCAACTGCTCATCGGGAGCAATTTGGGGTTTGGCTTCTTGCTCAAGGACACTTCAACATGCAGCTAAGGGGAGCCAGGATTTGAACCAGCGCTTTTCTGATTACTAGACAACCCGCTCTACCTCCTGAGCTACAGCCACCCGGAGTGGAAGCTCTATAGCACAGAGGAAAGAGATAAACAGTATATATATAAGATGCCATACACACACAATACGTGTTAGTATTTTGGTCTTTTCATGGGATTTGTTTACTGTATGACAACATTTTATCCCAAAAAACACCCTTTTTTTCTTTCCTGGCTCAATTAAACTGTTACGTCGTAAGACCAGGGACGCCTATCATCCAAATGTTCCTGGATCACTGACTGGTAACTTTGCTAACGTATCTATTTAACTCAGCTATTTGTATGTCAATGCATCTGCATGACAGGCAGAGCTCGACTGGTCAGAATATTATAAAATATAAATACCAGAATGCCTCTGTATCTTCTAGGATGCCAGTTTATACACGCACAGACAGCACGCTTATTCATCACATGTAGAATGTACACACTGCTTCTTGAATGACAAGTGTTAACAATGTGCCATTAGTTAAGTGTGTTTCACTCTTTTTTCTTTGGGAATCATCTTGCCAAATGTGAAAAACAGGACCCAGACAAGACCCCCTTTAAAGTTTCCCCACAGGGCACCCACGTTCAGTCATAAAGTGAATGATTGTTTGCTTGTTTTACTGATTTCTTCAGTCTCATTTTATGTCAATATGTATGAACAAAAGACAGGCAGCAAAAAAAAAAAAAAAGTTTGTGGGATTTTATATATATTGTCAATTAATTTTGATTCTCTATTTTCCTATAATGTTTCAGTCAATCACAACAAATATGCATTAAACACCTTAAGGGTATGGTTTGTTTTGAGTACCTGTTGAAATATTGCCAGAAACTGTCTTAGTGTACATACAAATGTATTAAATGTTTAAATTTACTGAAAGAAAATGCATTTTCAGTGCTTTGTCTTTAATGAGGCACAGTAGCATGATCCCAATTAACTGTTTATTTTCTAATTAACAGGTGGTGCCGCTCAGACATTTTTATTTTCATTTTTAGGATAACAATTTTAGTATTTTGAGAATAATTTCAAAATACCATAGGTTATAAAGACATCATTTTACAAGAAAACAAAATCAGAATATCACTGGCTCGAGGACACTTTAACATATATCAAACCTCTGTGGTCATAGTTGACCTTGTCTGAGCTTGGAGGTGTCCTATCTGTTGTATGATGGTGCTCAGTGGGAGAAATGTTTTTTGGGCACAGGTGAATTTTTGGCCACAATACCACAAGTAGCCAATAGGCAAAATTAAAATCAAGGCTGAGCAGAACCTCTGTACACAGGTCTATGATGGAGTGCTGAAGTCACGCTCCTTCTGGTGGACCTCATGGCACCTTATTTTAGGAAAAAAAAAAACTGTATTGTAGTCAAAGGGGTTTTGATTCCATTTGAGTTGTGTCATGAATCACACATATGATATTTGTCAATTAAAAGAATATTTACCAAGTCAATTAAGTCTCAGTTTGTTGTAATTAAAGTAAAATCTCATGTTGTGTGAAACCACTCAGTGAACTACATCGTCTCACTCAACACCAACTGGGCTCAGAAAAGCTTACCAAAACGATGAAGATCGCAATAAATCTGTTCATAGTGACCAGATTCATTGTGATTTTAGTGATGTCAAAGGAGAGTTGGTCAGTTCTGTGGGCTGCGCGTATACAGGAACAGCTCTACAGGGTTTAAGTTACGGGTTTTGGTGTAACTTTAACGAGACGATGTCACTAACGAGACCGGTGGCTGCGTAGTCTTTCTAATGATTATTTTCACAGTCTGGTGTTTCACTAGTTTGATGTGCTCAGTGAGGCCGCGAATGGAGACAAATAAGAACTACATGCCATTCTTGAAGAATAGCAGCTCTCAAATAAATGTTTTATAAAAAAGTATTTACAATAAAAGTATTAAAACACAGCCAAGAACACGTCTAGATCTCCTCTGTCACCATGAGAAAAGATTCAACAGGTTCCCCTTATAATTTATAATACATTATATGACTATAGTCAAAGCATGCTCAGTATGAAAACAGCCTCCCATTTGCCTCTGCCAGGCTTTACGATGGTGCACAGATTGCCCGTAATGCTGGACACTCATAGAATTCAAGACTAAATTTAGTGTATTACTTTTAGTCTGATAAAATATACAAATATTGTTTGAGAACAGCCTGCGATGGTGGTGAGACAGCCCAAAGAAGATCTGAATCATATTTGAAAAAAACATTCTGCTTTTGTGTTAAATTTCTCATTCTACAGTCACAGTTTGATTTAATGTCCACCACCTGTTATCTCCTGCTAGATTATTTATTCCACACAGCAAGTCACTTTCTAGTAATAGTAATATTTCATCTTTTTGATGTAGTAAGTAAAAAAAAAAAAATTATATCATAATTCTGGTGTGAAAATATTTAAATGACCTTTAGAAGAAATTTAAATACTTTGCAGTATTTATTAACCTGTTATTGCTTTTTTTTCTATTTCAAGCACTCCTACCATCACAATCAATCTTTCTTTTCATGGTAGATATGAGTTTCCATAAAACTGTGGACATTTCCACATTGGAATACTGAAGTAGACATCTACTCTGTAGTCAAAGCAGAAGATGTAGCATTTTATTAGAAAAAAACTGTTTATACAAGATTGATATCACATCTCTGTACAAAACATAAAACCATAATGTCCCAGTTCTGGAAACAATGACTCATACCACCTATACACATTAAAAACTAACTAACATTTTTCAATAGTTATACCTGTACTTTGCTATGCAGCAGCTTTTCTCTACAAAGTGATGGCTTGTTTAGAAGCACACAGATGAGCCACAATTATATGCCTTTGCTGTCAATTCAATGTCAGGAAGTTACTGCCTGCTGAACTTTGGCGCTGGAGTACAAGTTGAAGAGGGGGGGGCATGATCCAAGTCACTGTTTGGACAGATTTAAATGACGAGCCGTGGTTCCAGCAGGGAGTCCCACCGTTCTGTCACCTGTGGGAGGAAAGTGAAGACGTTACTTCAACTATGATTAGGCTAAGAAATAAACATCAGTGTGTCTATTACAGAGAACAATACGCAAACAGCACTCTGTGCTTCATTTCTCTTTATTTTGTTGAGTTAAGGATCTGGTAGTTATCACACTGTGAACACCATCGGATCGACACGCCCCCGCTCCACCCGTTGTCTTATCCATTCACACAGGTACGGTTCACCTCCGCTGCCCCTCTGGAGGGAATATAAATTTCACCCCTCGTCGCAGCTCAGACTTTCACACAGAGGACGATGCAGAGAACTGGCGCAGGACCGCCGCACTCACAGGGCAGTGAGAGTGGAGCTGCTGTCACTGTGAGGGTTGTCCTATGCACATGTATTGACCCTAAACAAGACAGCCTCAGAAGCACCACTATCATTCAATAACTAGGCTGTATTGATAAAAAGAATATCTTTTATGGTTTACTTGTATAAATGACAATAGAAGGGAATGTAAAGTAAAGAGAGTAGCTGTCTTTGTTAGAGTGAGTGTGATCTGTCAACTTGAGCATTTGTTTTCAATACAGGCTCATTCCATGCCATATAAAAAAATCCTACAGCTCCACTCCAAATACTTTATAAGTGAGGAATTTTTTAAATATGAAAAATCGACGATTTCAGCATTTGAGTGATGGTCCTGCATAAAAAAACTGAGTGACACAGATCTGGCTAAATATAGCTTCAGAGCTGAAAAACACACGTCTAGGGTTATTCTGACGATTATTCTGAAATGCTGTCTAAGAAACATTCTTAAGTATTAGGCCTACTTGTTAATTCTACAAATGTTATACATGAGATAATGAGATCAGATTAACAGAGGTCAGATGCATTTAATGCCAGTTGTAAATAGATCGCTTCAGCTATGATTTATTTATCTATTTCTGCCCCTAACGTTAGTCAGGGTTAGTTATTTAAGAGACCCCTACAAAGATCAGATTATACCACCAACCCTGAAAATAAGAGTATTTCCCAAAGCTGAGCCTTCTCTTTAGGAAGTGCTGTTTATGAGTTTCTTACTAAATCAATCAGCTATATCCTCAGACATACCCGTGAGCCTCTGGACACTGCGTACTCCACCCTCTCTGATCCATCGGGGTTCTGATAGACCAGGTCAAACTTGCCAGGCTCTACAGGAGCTGATGGAGAAGAGGTGTGTTGTGAGTAATCACTAATGTTTGGAACAAAATACTGTACAATCTGCTTTAGTAAAATGCATTTAAAGGTGATTTCTGCTCCCTGACTTTCCATGTGTGGAATTCCTCTGAAACTACATACCATTAGCAGTTAAGTTTCCTAATCTATAACATCCATAATACTTTACATTCATGGTCGACTTAGTGTTACTTTTAGATACCAGTGAATCAAACTCTTTACTGACTCTTTAAAGATATTTCTCTGCCAATAAAACAATCTTCCGCATCTTAATTTATCAACTTTATACCAGGCATGTTAAAGGTTATACTGTTCGAGTCAGTGGTGAAAAGATCCTTACCTTGAAAGGCATCATGTAGTTCCAGCTCAATCTGTTTGCTGGTGAAGTCAAAGCTCACAATCCTTCCCTCCTAAAAGATACATCAACATGGTCAGCCAGCTGTGTGGCGATTCCAGCATGAACAAACATTCAAGACTTCATTATGACACTCCCTCCAAGGCTCTTCACAGTAACATGAGATAAACAGGCAGAGCTGTGGCTGATGGTTTGCATTACCACAGCATGACTGACAGCACTCACCTTATAATCTGATACCTCTGGTGTGTAGTTCTCAGTTAGCTCCAGCAACTGTGAACACACAGATTATTCAGCATTAAGACTTGGTCACACATTCATCCACAAATCTTCGTAAAATCAATTGGGTCTAGTTGGTGCCCTACTGTTGCCCCCCTGCTAACACACTTGCCAGTTGGCAACATGCTAATGCTAGTCGGTCACAATTCAAACTTCTTGCAGTGCTCCGTTTACTTTCCCCTGGTATTTTGTAAAAAGAAAGTTATAGAAGAGGAGAAAAGAAGCTCTCCAAGCCGCGAGCTGGATACATTTTAGCTTGGTCGCTAATGGGACAATGTGTTTATCAAGAGACATACTCCAACATCAAAGCTTTAGAATTTAAATCAATTTGGTGTAGAAAGATCTGAAAATGAGTAGAAAACTATGAAAAAGGCTCAACAGACCTCACATGCTATTCGAAAGAGATGTTTTCAAATGTCATATTTAGTCCAACAGTAAGAAAAAATTAAGATATTCGACTTACAATTATATGAAAGAAAGACCAATTTGAAAAAAAAAACATTCTCACATTCAAAAACAGGAAATGTTCCAGATTTTGCTCCCGAGGAACTGGTGGTACACTTTTGATATATTAATTATATATTTATAAATGAATGCAGCTTCTTCAGTGGCTCAGTGAGTGGGTTTTTTTTTCCAAATTAAAAGAGTGAAAGGCTGGAAGCAGGACTTCAACGCAAAACAGGTTAGAAAGTAGAGGTACAGTGCCAATAACAGAGAAGGTACACTGCAGCTAATGAGACGAGGCGAGACGAGACTTACCTTGAAGGCAATCGTCTGTCCCGCCTGTGGAGGCGCAGCTAGCAGGGGCATAGAGCTGTAGTTCTTTTTGGGAGCACTTCCGGCTGCGTTCTACATACAGAGATATACATACACGACAAACAGAGATTATTAACGCCTTTTCGTACACAGTATTTCAGGAGGATTCATTTACATTGCACATTGTATACATTTACACAACCGCTGTATTTGTACCGCCAATAAGAAGATAATGTGACCGAGGCGAGACTAAACACATTCTCATTTCTTATTAATGTAGCTGACTGTTTGATAAACCCCTCCCCCAAACAGTGATTGTCCGGTCATAGCTTTGCAAATCTAGCTAGGCATGGCAGGCCCATGGGTGCAGATCCTCGGGGGGGGGACCAATTTCTGAAAAACAAATTGTCCCCCCCAATAAAAATGGCTGTTTAGGACAAATAAACAAGAAAGGTAAGCACAATAAATGACTCCCTGTGCAGTAATTTTTGAATGATATGGCAAGCCTCTACGAAGTTGTGATTTATGGTGGCATGGTATAAGTTGCAAAAAAAAAAAATCACTTTTGTGTCCGTGCCCCCCCCCAATCCTGACATCGGAGCTGCACCCCTGGGCAGGCCCATTTAGCTTTGGATTTGTCCACATAACATGACAGGAGACATGACAGGAGGAATACCTTGGCTTCAATGATATAATTAGTGTCAAGGATCAATTATTACAACCTTAAAAACTGCACTATTGATACCGAAAATCAAAGTTACAGTAACAATAAAGGACACACCTGGAGGACCACTGACATGTTGGTCAGAGAATCAGTCTGGTAGGAAGGCTCCTTGGATTCATTGTAGCTGATCTCAAAGCTGCCATTGTGCCCTCTGACGCCCCCTCTCCCTCTACCCCTTCCCCTTCCTCCGGGGCCATCGTGCCAGCTCTTGCCTCGGCCGAGGCCTCTCGAAGACAAGTGACTTCCCGCACCGTGGCCCAGCGGCTGGATCGGCCGGCGGATAACAAGCTCGATCTCCTCTTCACTGCTCGAGGTGCAAGGTCTCGTGTTCTTGTCACCAGGAGGCACCGGTGCGCTCGCAGCCTGTTCCTGTGCACGGTTTGTGGCCTGTGGGGCAGGAGGAGGAGGAGGAGCCTGCTGAGACTTTGAGCTAGCACTTATTCTTTCCTTGGGGGTTGTGGATGTTAAAGGTTTGCTTTTTGGCGGGGCTCTGACACTGTTAGCTTCGTCAGAGGAGGAGGAGGATTCTGAAGAGGACGATGAAGGAGGTTTTGGTTTTGTCCGGGTGGGTTTGGTGGTTGGAGGCGTCTTGGAAGCAGCAGGAGTGGAGGAGGTCGCTTTGGGTGCTAGTTTTGGGGCAGCTGTTCTTTTAGGAGCTTCAACCTCCTCACTACTGCTGCTGCTACTGGAATCTGAAGAGGGGACATTCTTTTTGTTTGTTTGTGCCACTGGGGGCTTCTTGCTGCTTTTGACTGGCTGCTCTACCCTAACCGGGGTGTTTTTGGTAGCGGCAGCTGGTTTGGGGGTGACAGTAGGGCCACTTTCATCTGCCTTCTTTCTTTTCTTCTTCTCTGTACGCTTTCCTTGTGACATCTTAGTCCTCTCATCAACTGAGGCCCGCTCGGCATCCCTCTCCTGCCTCTCCTCGCTCCCTTTTTTTCTCCTCTTTTTCTTCCATTCCACGCTTACTCCATTTTCTCCCGCACCAGTCTCCTCTGTGGGTCTCGGCCTCTTTTTGCCCTTTTCACTTGGCGATTCTGGATAGCTGCTGTTTCCATTCACCTGAGGCAGACAGTCCACCTTCACCCTGGGAAACAAAGAGTGAAGATAAGCGACACTGGAGGATATGGAGACACATCTCTAAAATGCACGATATGTCAAATTCATTCTCCGAAGCAAATGGGGGCAGCATATAACCCAACAGCTGGAAGCTGTAGCTGCCGTTAGCTAGTTAGCTCAGTTAGCAGTAAAGCTCGTGGTCTTATTCACAAGTACAGGCACACACACAAACTCAAAACTACAACGACATGTGGATTACATGAGATAGTGTTGAGTATCAGGAATGCAGGTCGTCTCATGCTGTCACCATAGTCACCATCGCCGGCTGGCTACTCAGTGCGACAAGATTGTGTCATTTCCTTTATGTATTTCCAAGCAAATTCCTCAATGTTACATTGTGTTGTCCATCATTTAGTACTGATATTAAGTCCCTCCGTTTTTCATCATACCGGTTTATTACAGTGTGTGCAGTAGGATGCTTCCCTATTCAATGGAGAGTTTGATTTAACAATCAATGTATGGTAAATAAATGTAAGTGCTGTACTGTAGGCAACTGGACGTGTTTGAGTTTCTTTGAGGTGTTTCCCCTCTCAGCTGGAGGGGAGTTGCAGGCTTTTAAACCCTGTGTGGGAGTGTCCTTACAGAGTCCTTAAGGAGACAAGTGAGCTCTGAGTTTCAGACTTGTTAGGACCACTTCAAGCGGCCTTCATGTGGGGTGCTAGGGCACGTTGAGTCCAGGTGTGAACGTTTGTTAAACTGTCTGGGGAGAGAACTCAGTCCTGCATCGTCGGTGGGTGATAAGTAATGGAGTAGGCCACCTCCTCTGTTCAAAGTTGTGAGTGACACGATTAGACGGAAGAGCACACGCACCTGACGCTGTCGTTGTCCCGCACCACAAAGATGCTCTCAGTGTGCGGCAGGTAGCAGTCCTCCATGAAGAGGCTCAGGATGCTGCCGCGGCTGAACTCGAACTTCTCTCTGATCAAACTCTCCAGATCCGCCACCACGCGACATGAGTTCAAGTCCACGAGCAGCCAGCACATGCGGCAACCAATGACAGCCGGCGGCGGGTAGTCAAAGAATAAGCGCACGCGGATGAAGTTATTACCGTGAGCAGCCATGATGCACGACATACAACTCGTGCGTTCCGCCGGCAACAACAGTGGTGTTTCCGGTGGGGCTTTTCAGGATAAGAGCATAGACATATATACATGTATGTATGTATGTATGTATGTATGTATGTATGTACATGTATGTATATTTATGCATGTACATGTATGTCTATGGATAAGAGTGTCAAACGTCACCCATTCTTCTTCTTCTTCTTCTTCTTCTTCTTCTTCCTAGAGAATCGTAGCAAACATTTTTATTATGGTTATTAATATCTTATTGACGTTTTTGATGCTTTGATGGCTTTGGCCTATATGAAAGAGAGAGCTACTAACGACTAGCTCACTATGTAGAATACAACAGTGCTGCGCTGTTAACAATATATTAATTTACTGTAATCACCCATGTCTCTTTTTCTTACAGATAAAACAAAGTAATAGTATTAATAATAATAATAATAATAATAATAATAATAATAATAATAATAATGTAAACGGTTTTGATTATTTCAGTATTCACATTTTTCGGGCTTTTCTTTTGAAGCACCAACTTTTATCCGGATGTCTTGGTCACGTGTGATCAGGGGCACCTCTTTCACAACATCGCCCTCTGTTGGCGTGGAGGCGGTTATTTAAAGCTTATACAAGTTCTGAGAGAACCACAGAAAAGAGGGGAAAAGGGAGTTATACAACAACATCAGGGCAATAAATGCCTTTAATGTGCCTTTATTTTATTCTATTTTATTTTATTTGTGTCTAGCTTGGGGACAAAATCCAGAAGGTAAGGTTTTGGCTGGGAACACCAAAATATATGCCACCTGCTAACTGATTTGCTCAGCAATACATGTAAATAAGCAGATGTTTCTCCGGCCCCTTTAAAAATGATTGTTTATACATGGTTTACTGTAATAAGAGCAAATCAAGAGGCAGAAACTGTCAACTCACCTTTAGGGAAGTATAGCCTACTTCATGTTAATTTTATCAAGGAAACTTAGGTACAGTTCAAGTTTATCTCCCATAAAGTCTACTTTATGTAGTAAGTACAATAATATCAATGTACTAGTAGTATACTCGTTAGTGTGCTACTTCAATACTAATCCTGACTAAATTGGCCCATTGTTTAGTTCATCAGGCTTTTAAAGTTTAGCTCAGTCTAATGTGTTTTCAGTCTACTCTTTTATATTGTTTTGCTGATTTGATGTTCTTTTTCTGTACAGTGTCTTTGAGTATTTATAAAAGCGCTTTTAAATAAAATGTATTATTATTATTATTATAATAAAAGTACACTTCTGAGTATGGTTTTATTTTAAACTAGTAAACTTTGAGTACACAACAATTTTACAATTACTATTTATTTTATACCGCAACTGTGCCATGAATGTGTACTTTGACTTTTCTGTATACTGAAAAAAGTCAACTGAAAACATACTCTTTACTTTTAGTTTAGAAAAAAAGCACACTAATATGTACTTGTATAAACTTGTTGTTTGTAGGGGTCGTGGCCTCATAACAACCAGCCCCCACATTCTGCCAGCCTCCATCAGTTTAAACTTGATTTATTGTGTGTGTGTGTTTTTTATTGTGTGTTAATCTGACTGTTGATCGGTTTTTTTTCTCCCCCTTTCATAACATTCCCAAATCGAACGTGACCCGGGGAGTGAACTGTGACACGTGGTCGGTCAGCTGACCGGGCGGTCATGTGATGTCTCGTAGTCATAACGCCGCGCAGAGCGGAACCGTCACAAGCTGCAACAATGGCCCGGGCTGCAGGCTCCTGCTGGGCTCTCCTCGCTGTTCTCGTCAGCACAGGTATGACCGATCATCACTTACATGTATTCTATCCACCTGGACCCAGACAGCAGCAGCGAGCAGACAGCAGCAGGCTCGTGTCGCGTCATGCTGTGATTGAGCTGACTGCAAAACGAAAGTAACGATGACTTAACTACACAGATCATTTTAACAGCTACTTGCGCTTATTGTGTATATATGTATATATATATATATAAAACTTAGCAGAGTTGTTCTGAAAATGAATACCAAGGTAAAACAGCAGATGTACTTGAATCCTATGCAGGGCTCCCCAGTCCCCTGACAAGTAAGGAAGTGTGGAGCTATGTGGATGTGAGGGACGGGGCCCACATGTTCTGGTGGCTCTATTACGCTGACAGCCCGGCTGCACAGTACCAGGACCTGCCTCTGGTCCTGTGGCTGCAGGTAGGACATTTCTGAAGCTTCTAGGGCCAAACCAGTGCCTCTGCGGGCTCTACCCTATGTACAGGCTCCATGTACGGGGCCCATTTGTAAAACCGTTTAAATCTTCTGAGTTTGCTTTGCTTCCAGGATGCTCCATGTGTTATCCACAATCAATGATTAGAGACTGACTTGTATGAGTTAGCAGTGAAGCTCAGCTCTGCCTGTATTCTGGCTGCGGTTGTGTTGTAGAGAGGGCCCCCCTCCAGCAGTGAGCACATCAAACATCACTTTATATGAGTCGTCAAACAGCTAGATCGTGACTTTGTCATGGATGGCAGTAATTCACTGACACAGGGCTTGAAATAAGCGTAAGCTACCACTTCGACAGGATCTGTTCTACAAGCTGTCAGAACATTTGGAAGGTGGCTAGTTGAAATCCTCTACTCACTCACCTCTGTGTGGACTGCTAGCTGCACTGCAGCTGACAGAAAAGCACTTGAGAGAGTCATTAAAATGGCACGACAACTCATCAGCACACATATACAGAACCCGATGTCTCCGCAAGTGTTCATTGCAATAATATGCTGCTGATTTTTATAATTAATCAACCTCAATGCATAGTTATTACTGTTCTCACACTTGTTTTTAGACTTTCTAATTTTACCTACTTACTTGATTTTATACTTTTGTTTGTTTGAGTCATCTGTCAGTTTGCTGTGTCCTGGTGTTTTTATTTGAAAGACCACTGAGGAGTTGCACTGAAATGTCGTCGTAATCTGCGCAGTGACAATAAAGGCATTCTACTCCGATTCTATAACAGTTTTTTCTTTTGAAGCGTTTGCTGTGACTTCATGAGTAACAGCAGCGATGCCTCTATTTTCAGCTGCAGAGGAGGAACTGACTCATGAGGTGTTCTTACTCGAGAAGCCAACTCTGCAAGATTGAAACCAGCCACCTTAGTAAAAGATTAGCTGTAACATTGTTGTGTTTGATATTGTATTACTTCTCTACAGAGTTTCCCTTAGGTCACATAACCCCTGAAACATTATCTCATTCAATACATGACTGGCTTTTGCTTTATTAAATCCCACCAAGAACCGGGTGAAGATGTGTGTCTGTGTGTCTGTAGGGGGGACCAGGAGGATCAGGGACTGGCTTTGGAAACTTTGAGGAGATTGGACCTCTGAACAGGGAGCTCGAGCCCAGAAAGACCAGCTGGGTAAGATGGTTGCTGTCAAGGTTTCAAAATGAACATTGAAGAGCTAAAAAGTGTAGTAATGCATTGTTGTCAAATAATTTCCTGCATGACTCCCTGAACTAGCGCAGGCTCTTTGTCGTGACTGGAGCACAGTCTTGTGTTCAAACAGCCTTTCAGTCTGTTGAAATGAGGGAAAATCGTGTTAACATGCTGATGTGTTCTGTGCGTTGGCTCTTTCAGGTCCAGGCGGCCAGCGTGTTATTCGTCGACAACCCTGTAGGCACCGGCTTTAGCTACACTGACAGCCCAGGGGGCTATGCCACCAATGTGGCCACGGTGGCCTCGGACATGCTGGTGCTGCTCAAACACTTCTTTACAGAGAGGGCCGAGTTCCAGGTATGCCAGCTGGGTGTGAACAAGTGTCCGGTTTGCGTCACTGTAGCGTGAGATTATCTTGCTCTACAAAGAACCGGGAGTACCAAAGAATGATTTTACTGCATTCATGGGCATCTTAACGGTGTAAATGATGAGTGCCATTATTATCTGGGTTAACCCACCTCAGGTGGCTTTGGGCTTGAGTATTATATAAATGAGAATATATTTCCAGCAGGTTTCTTGCCAGCCTTCACAGTGAGGGCAGTGAAAAAGGAGCTAAACATTAAACAGATGTCTGTCAGAAAACAATAAAAAATGATATATTCCACCATATATAAGTCTAAAAACAAACATATTTTTAAAAAAGCGAACACTTGATAAACACTGTAAAGCTTTTGACAGAAGATTCTGGACAGGGCTCTAATCATAGCTAGCATAACCAACATTTAACTTCTTTCTGTAGTTCATTGAAGTCCTTTCTTATCTCAGCTCGGAATTCTTGAAAGTCGTTTCTAAAATCCCCGATTTGGCCCGTGATTTCGGATTTCAGTTCGCTGAGCATTTTCCCGATGACTTCTTCCATTGTGTTTTTTTCGGGGAGTCGACTCCTTTTGGTTTTAGAGCTGATGTTCTGCGTTACAGAGCCTGATCTTAAATACATACCACGTACACATTAAAGACTTGATTCTGCTGAGCTTTCTATTCAGATTCCCTGTTATTTTAAGTTAGTTATTCATTCGAGGGCTAGGTAACTGCTTAGAGCAACATCACCTGTGCGCGACCCGGAAGAATTCATTCAATTCATTTTTCCAACAGCCTGATCTCAGCCTACTAGCTGAGATGGTCAAGTAGCCACATTCCTCTATAAATGCTTAATCTGTCCTTAATTACACGGCATTTTAAATTAATTGATTTAAAATTAGAATGTGATAGAAACAAAGGAGCCTGTAGTTTTAGAGGGTTAGGGTTATGATGAAAGTGACCATGTAATGGCCCTAATAACGACCTCCAGAGGGACTTGTGGGTTATCTTCTGTATATGAAGACAATGCAGTGTCCAGTGTTGACTGGAAAAAGTCATCAGAGCATCTCAGCACAGTTGCAAGCCATTAATGGTTTCTTATTCCCCTCAAAAGACTCATTACATACCCTGTAGTGATCATGTATATGTTAGGATATATATGTGTTATGCCAGTGATGAATTTAAACCGATAGATGTTCAATCTTTTCTCAGAGCACCCCCTTCTTCATCTTCTCTGAGTCGTATGGAGGGAAGATGGCGGCTGCTATCTCCTTGGAGCTCAGCAAGGTGAGCTGACTGCTTTTTGTGTCGGACTTCTCTTTTACAACATCCACTTCGGGTCCATGTGAGCTCGCTGATACTGGAAAGTCCCACGCCAAACAACTGTCACATGATGGATGAGTAGGCAAAAAAAACACGAGAGTGAAATGGTTTGCCTGCAGAAGTAGAAGTAATAAACGTTTTGTTATGGGTTGTAAAGATGTATGATACATTCCAGTCGTGTCAAGTAGGTTGGATTTGCTTACTTGCATTTTCTACAGTATTTTACCAGTCAACAGAAGTTGGTCTGTAAACTTGGTAAATGGATGTAAAGCTCCAGATGCTAATGTGGGATGGATTGTTCCCATTGAAAGATCAAGAAACTGGAGAATATAGACCTGTAGTGACAGAATCAAAATGAATAAATAAAATAACAAATTGTGAACCTTTTTGCTCTCGTCTGTCCAGGCTGTAGAACAAGGGACGGTGAAGTGCAACTTTGCTGGTGTGGCTCTTGGGGACTCCTGGATTTCCCCACTGGGTCAGTATCTGTCAGTCTTTACAAGTCCAATCCACATTTCACACACCACAAATTCAAACCCAGAAGTTGGATTCACTGTAGATTTCTGTTTACTACCTTCCTACTAAATCAGTTATTTAGATTTATTCAGTGGGAATAACTGCAGCTTTTGTATGAGGACTACGAAGTAAACAAAGGATGCCTACTTTTATTTAAAACAAGTGTAGGCTGTGATTTCATTCTATGACTAGAACAAACCAATCCAGAAAGATGTCTGCCAGTAAAATGTCCTGAGGTAATACCACAGAGTAACATTTCCCTCAGGAAGGTGAGCTCTATTAACGGTTTGCTTAATTTTGGGGCCAGTAGGGCTAACAATTAGTTTCATGGAATAAAATGTCAGAAATTTGAGAAACTTGAAAATATTCCCATTTACGGAGCTGGCATGAGAGAATTCTTTTTTTTCCTTATTTTAAACAATGGAAAATTGACTGATTAGTCGACATCCAATCGATTTGAACATTAATCGTTGCAGCTCTAGAGGCCATGTGTTCTGAGTTCTGATCACCAGATGGTTCTAACAATGATGAATATGTTGGAGCGGGTTCAGTAAGGTGTGTGATAATTTAAACGCCACATTTCTGTAGGGATTTCAATGAACTCGGCAACAGTGTATAGTGGATTCTACTTAAAAGAGCCACTACAGGTCAATACCAAAGTCATCACAGTGACCAGAGTCTGTAAAAAAAGGAGACGGCGAGGTTTATCTTGAAGCCTTTGCTGGAGAAATGACCCAACTGCTCTCTACTGCTTCATCCACAGACTCCGTCATGACGTGGGGGCCGTACCTTTACAGTACTGTAAGTAATGAGCGAATGTTTCTTTGAAATTGTCTGGTGAAAATCACGTTCCGTTGTCCTGCTGGTCCGTTGAGTGTCCATCTGACCGTGGCTCCTCTGCCGTGCAGTCGCTGCTGGATGATCACGGCCTGGCGGACGTCAGCAGTGCAGCGGAGGCAGTGAAGGAAGCTGTGGAGCAGCAGCAGTTTGAGAAAGCCACAGAACTGTGGTCTGTGGCAGAGACAGTGATTGAGCAGGTTGGTACAGCACTAGAGGATCCGCAGTACAGGATCCTGTTTGATGCCGTCAGGTGTACTTGTACATACAGGAAGCTAATCATAGTGTGCATCAGTGAATAGTTGGCTTTGTTACTTCTGTATCTTTTGGCAGACAGCAGCAGGGTGAACAGACTGGTAGTGCACAAAGCAGTTTTGTTTCCAGTCATGATCGCCTACTGAGACTTTTATATGGATAGAAGGAGCTGGTCATCTTCCACTATGTTGCACCGCCCTGTTTCTACATAGACCACAACACTTGACCTTCCACGATCTTTGTCTTTTTAGCAGCTGCTGTAGGGGAGAGTGAGATGTGTTCAGTTTGTAGCAATCTTTAAACTCGCCTCTAGAACCCACCACAAGTTTATCTGTTATATTCCTTATTTCATGTCAGAACACCAATGGGGTCAACTTCTACAACATCCTCACCCAGGAGCCAGATGAGAAACTCGCCTCTTCAGCAGGCGAAGACTTTGTCGGTGAGACGCTGGGCTCAAGTGTTCACGTCCTCGCAGCAATTTCTAAAAAACAATAAGAGCAGCTCGCTAGATGTGGTGACTGCTATACTCTTTCTTTCACACCAGCTCTGCTGACTCGCCGCCATATTCGACCCCTTCACAGCCAATCCCTAAGCGAGCTGATGAATGGACCAATCAGGAAGAAACTTGGCATCATTCCCCAGAACGTCACCTGGGGAGGTACTGTGTCTCGACGGTCGCTTCTGTGTCCGTTTTGTTTTAGATTGACATCTCAACACAGTGTTTCCTTTTTTGTGAATTGTTCCTCTTGTGTATGATTCTCCTCTGTCTTCCTGTGTGTCCAGGCCAGGCAGAGGAGGTGTTCAGCTACATGGCAGGAGACTTTATGAGACCAGTGGTGGATATAGTCGACCAGCTTCTGACCACTGGAGTGAATGTCACTGTGTACAACGGCCAGCTGGATCTCATAGTGGACACCATGGGTAACTTAACAAGGGCATTACCTTCTGCTCAGCTCCAGCAGCAGTGTTTGAACCCTTCCGCTTATAGAATTGCTCTGGAAAAGCGCTGTGCCACATGACTCTCTGCTCCTTGTCTCAGGTCAGGAGCAGTGGGTGAATCGGCTGAAGTGGGATGGACTGCCTGGATTTCAAAATCTGAGGTGGACTCCCCTTGACGACCCCACCTCTCGTGGCATCACTGGAGCTTTCTACAAGTCTTACAAGAACTTTGCCTTCTATTGGATCCTCAAAGCTGGTCACATGGTAAGACATTGGCTGATCTTGTAACAATTCTGTACATACAAAGGTTTTTAATATGAGGTGTATGGTTAGGACAGTTGAGGATTTCCGAATATTTCACTGGCTTATCCAAAAATGGGCAAAGAGGTGGAGCCTGGTTACTGGAAAACTACTAAAAATGACTAAACTCATAACCTAGCTTGGCAAGTTTGCATTCAGTTATGTTTGACCGAAGTTTTATTGGCCCTGAACAGCCATAATACCATACTGTACATTAGCCATACGCTAGTGAGGCACGGCAGGCAAGTGTGTGTCTGTTCAGTTGATCCCCCAGTGTCTTTTTTTTCCCCCCATCTCTTCTTTTTACATTTATGAAGTAAAGTGCATGTTCCCAACTCTCAGTTACAGTACATTACAGTGGATTTTGACAGCTCTGTGTTTGCTGCAGCAAACAGGTTGAGAAGCACTAATAAAGAAAAATCCACTTTTTTATGCCTTAAGTTTAAAAAGCAAACTCTGTGCTCAGCTCATCTGTGGGGGTTACTCCTCCAGTAGCTCCAGGCTCTGCCCACATCTGTCTGTTGCAGAACTTGCAGCTGTCTGCCAGTTAACCCGGTCACTCGTGGATCCAAACCACCGGCATCTGCCGTCATGGCCCCGACACCCTGAACGCAGCGCTAACTAACTGGGCATTTCTGTATTGGCTTCATTTTGCAGCCCTTGAGGTTATCAGTTGGTTGTTACCTAAAGTAAGGTTCTGTACTATGGTACCCATTTAAAAATGAAGATGGACCAGATCTGGCGTTGCGTCCAAGATGCCTAAACCTACAATAGCGGCCTTTCGCTCGTCTGCATTATTGGGTCTCGTGTTTCATCTTCCTCTTGACAACACCCCATACATTTTCTGTGGGGTTCGGGTCAGGCGAGTTTGCTGGCCAACCAAGCACAGTAATCCCATGGTCATTAAACCAGGGATTGGTTATTTTGGCAGTGTGGGCAGTTCTTTTTCTCCACAGCCCAGGTAAGACGCTTCTGACATTGTCTCTGGTTCGGGAGTGGCTTGACACGAGGAATGCGACAGTTGTAGCCCATGTCCCCACTCAAATTAGCTGGCCGCTAAAGCAGAAGTGAGCCGGCTCAGTCAGCAGAAGTCTTGTGTGCAAGCTCTACAGGCTATGCAGAAGAGCCCCGACCGGAAGTCGAGTGCCACTGAGCAGCTTTCATAGGAATAAATGGGGCCCCAGTAGTTATAGGTCCATGCTCTAGCCTCTCAATCTGTCCATTCTTGTCACAATACCTCCTGGCCTGAAGGGCCATAGTGAGTCACTGTAGCCTCTAGTGTGCTGCAGGAGAGGATGAAAAATCCAAGTAACTATTTTGGTCCTTAAAACTTGCAACAATTAATTTGCAAAGAAACAAATGAAATGTATAAGATAAATGGGGAAAAAAAGGGGTTTGAACTAAACACTGTGCAGTGCAGAAATACTGCTCCCTATTCATTTGAAGCAGGTGACTAGAAATTACATTTTTTTATTTTTTTTTATTTAAGAATTCAAGTTGAAATTCAACACACCTTTCTCTCTGTTGTCACAGATTCCCTCAGACCAAGGGGATATGGCCTTGCAGATGTTGAAGATGATCACCCAGCAGGCCTGATCCACTAACTCTGATGCCAGCTGGCTTGGCTCTGACAATCACTATGATCACATGACCTTTTATATTCCACTTCCTGCTAAACCAAATCAAGAATCTCAGTTCTCTTTGATTACAGCACTGATCCGTGTAAAATTCAGCCAGTCAACAATAAAGACATTTCTTTTTTTGTAAATGCTGTCCTGCCTTCTTCTGTCACAGTACAAACAGTTCAAAGATGCTTGTCAGCACAAAAAGTGAACTTCCTTTAGTTTAGTTTAGTTTTTGCTGTCAGAATCAGTTTTCTAGAAAGTCGAGCTGCATTCATGGCCAAAAGTTGTACACTAGCATGTTAATATAGTGACCAAAAAGGTGCCACAGCAAAATGTCTCAGAGTTGAAGTCGACACTTTGTGATTATCAATGAGACGGAGCCTGCAGCCACACTAGCAGCTCTGAGGCAGTACATTGGCACAGTAGTTTGAGCACACTTTATTGCATATAATGATATCCAATGAGACCAACCAACCAATGAGATTCCCATCAGCCTCAGCTGTACTTAATGTTTAGAGCTACTTAGCTAATGTAAGCATGCCAAACTAGGATGGCGAATGTGATCAACATACCTGTTAACACTGTCACTGTAAGCCTTACAGAGCCGCTAGCATGGCCGTGACATCTTAGTCTGGTTACACTACATCCTGTGAGGAACTTGTGCATGTACCAAATGTTGCAGTAGTCCACTTCGTAAATATCAGGACATTGTAAGTGGTGCGAGGTGTAAGGTAAGCAGATCACCAAAGTCCTCATGAGTCTTTCTCTGGGCACCCTGAATATGAGTAATATAACACGTTACTCAAAACTTTTCAATTTCTTTATCTTATAAGTATTTTTTGTTTATCCATTTATTTGTTGTTTTGTTTGTTCCACTTAGTGTCCTTGGGCATCCTGGGCAAGTGACTATTTTTTTTCAGGGAACTGCTTTTTTTTCGTGGGTGGAATGGAGTGAAGAAAATGTTGTATTGTTTTTGTAATACTCATTTTAACCACAAGGGGCTGAAATGCATGACTAACCCCTGCCCTTAATAGCACAAAAAGCATCCATGTTCTTCCGGGTGTGTTTTAGTTTCTCTCTGCACCTGTGTGAGCAGGTTCTGTAACATGACTGTCATGTCTTCCTTCTTTATGGAGTGTGATAAACCTGGTGGTAATCTGCCGTCAGTGTCGCAGGTGTATCATGTATTAACAATTCTGACATGAGCATCTTCATGTTCCGTAATAATTAATGGTCGCTGTCAGTTGCAGCAGTTAAGAGTACAGTACGTTTGTGTTTTCTCATGTTTATGTTCTAAATGCCATTGTAGCACCAACAGTAGTAGTTTACAGCTGCTGAGTTGCATAATGAGGGTTAATGTGACCTGTGATTCATTTGTAATACAGTGTATTTGTGTATTGTGAGTGGGACATTTGGACAACTGCAGGGAAGGGGATTATTTTTTGGACATGTATGGATAGCTATACACAACAGAATAATCCTTTTTCATACATTTGACATAACCTGCTAACACACAATAGTTGTTTGTCCTGAAAATGAAGGAACTTATAAGATTAAAACAGATCGCAGGTCATACACACAGAAAATAATTACGGTCAGACTGAGACAATGGATGACCAGGAAAATAAAAATTCCGTAGCTGACTGATCAACGCACAGACTTTTTAATATCAAAGCTACATTAATATGGATGAACCAATCTAAATAAAGACTTGTTAACTTCACTGCATTTACTATGATGCACCTGGCTAGTTGATTTGAAATGTGTGAACTGGATGTGGACATGTGGAAACTGTTGAGTGCAGAATGACTGAGGAGAACTGGTGAGCACACGTTGCAGTTTATTGTACTGTGATAATGGCGGGGTAGCTGGGGCCATGACATCATGAGAAATATCCTTCAGTCACACAATTATCTTGCTGTACTTTCTCCTGACATCCGAAAACACCAAAATGTACTCCAGTAACAAATCACGAACATTGTGTGACTTTGTAAAAGATTATGCGACTTCATCTAATATTTTTGTTTTGCATACATATTACTAAAATAGAGTTTATAAAGCAAATTTGTCTATCTAAAAGGTTGATACCGCTTAAGAGACAAACCAAGTACACATAATGATTAGAATGAGAATGAATAAAGTATGTATGATTTCTATACCTAGAACCGTAAATCTTCTACATCATTTTTTTTGTACTTTAATTAATCGTTAAATTAATTTAAATCTGCTCTGCTTACACAGAAGATCAGCCAGCATGAGTGTATTTCTCCGACTGCTGATACATTACTGATGTTACAGCTTCTCTCAAGCACAAATGAAACATCTGTAAATATAAGCAAAATGCATTTAACAACAGTACGCAGCACACTGCCATCTCAAATGAAAGATGGACTAGAAACAAAAGACTCCACTGGATGGTTAGAAACCTGAGATGTAATGAGTGCATTTGATCCACTGTGCAAATCTCATGCTCAGAACGTACATGGTAGCCCTGGATGTACAGTCTAGTTCCTAATGTGGAGAGGCACCTTTGGCATTACAGAGACTTATATAAATAATATGCTTATTTACTTTCTTGCCAAGAGTTAGATAAGATAACATGATAAAAGTCTCAAGGTGCAGTAAAGCTGAAGCTACAGCCAGCATGTGTTAGCTTAGCTTGTCACAAATACTGGAAAAAGGCAAACAAAGTCCGCCTCCGTTTCTTCAGTTATAAACTTGTTGTGCCTAATCTGTTTAATTCTAACAAAACTGACTTTTACTCAGTCCAACTGTAGTGCCAGCCACATTCCAGGGTTTCATCATCGCCAGCACATCCGGCCCTCGCTTTCAGTTTTTATTCTAAGCTAAGCTAACCTATAAACATTGATCTGCTGTCTGTAGCTTCAGATTTACTGTACAGAAATTGGAGCAGTATCAGTATTCTCATCTAATCATTGACAAAAATGTGAATAATAGTTAATTCCCAAAACATCAACTGTCCTTTCAAGATATACTATCCAGGATTTCCCAAAATAATGTATATATATTCATACAAATGTAATCCCTCTCAATAAATGAGGGGCAATGTTCTCTCTGCTCTGCTCTGTGGGAATGTTAATATTTACAGAGCCATGACGGTAGCATAATTAATTAAAGGGTCAAGGAGAAGCAGCCTGATAACTTAAGTCGAGTCCTCTGTGTAGCTGAGGCTTCTTCTTCCCCAGTGGCTTTCAGGGACTGGGAAGCCCTTCCTGATCACTGGCTCCACTACAAGCTCCAGCAGGCCGGGTGGTTCCGCCACAGTCAGCTCTGTTACTCTAAAAAGATTAGAATACGCCCGGCCCACGAGAACCAGCTGACCAGGGGGGATTCGGGGATCAGGTCCTCTTAGCCGGCGCCAGTACACCCTGAAGTGCCGTACGAGTTTGGTCGGGTAGTCCCACTGCAGAGTGGCATTGAGGTGCAGGCAGGGGGAAGCAGACTGTGGCGACGTACCAGCACCACGCAGCCACACCACGTCATAAATGCACATGCCCTGAACCAGCTCAGGGGGAACCTGCAGACTGGCTACATCCAAGAGCTTGTAGAGAGAGAGAAAGGGGGCGGGGCGGCAAGACGAAATGAGGAGGGAGCATTACTCACGTACCTGGGTTTAACTTGCATTTAGAAGAAAGGTGATAAACTGAGCTGGAAGTGTCAGTGTTGGTATAAAGCGTAAGCACCGAAAGCAGTTCAAGCAAATTGCGTATGAACACAGAAGGTGTGGGAGTCAGAGGAGCAAGCTTTTATCTGGGTTTCTAACAATATACAGTATAGACAACACAACTGTCTCACCATGATTTCGCCCACCCTGCAGCTGAAAGCTGTGTCCTGAGGCTCTCCATCCCGCTGGATGCTGAAACCAACTTCTCTCAGAGCACAGCCACGGAGTTCCAACTGCGAACATCTGCACACGTGACGTGACGTGAGGGTGTACAAAGGTCACAGATTTAGGCAATTTTATAAAGAATTCCTTTAACGAGCTGTGAGAAGGTCTTACCTGACAGTCCAACCACCTGGATTCAAACCACCACACAGCTGAGTGAACTGGCTCACCAACTGGTGCCCCTCGTCCAATGCGGCAGGAGACACACTGGTAACTGCAGAAACACATGCAGTAAATGCTTGGTGATAACAGTTAACAACGAACCGTTCCAATGGGTGAGCATTTGGGTGCTGGTGGCAGGAAGAATCGATTCTACCAGAGGGCGAGCGATTGGCTTCACACCCACCTAGATTTATTTAGGTATTTATTACTTTGACCTAAATATTAAGCGCAACAGTTTCTAATAAAATCAAAGATTACTCATTTCTGACAGTGTCAATTGTTTTTCACAGGGATTGGGGTGGAAGGTGGAGGTGATATTGGCCCAATAGTAAACAGTAAAAATTATACAACAATGGAAAAAACGGTTCGCTGCAACTCTACCTCATCCCTGGTACATGGATCATTAAAGCTGAACACAGTGTACTGCACATTAAGCTACTCTTCAGACTTAACCATTACAACTATCAAATGCTTCTACTGTGTTGTTTACAACACAGAGAATCGGTGTTCAACAGCTATTAACAGAATTCGTGTGAACTGGCTGCTAAGAGCCAATTAGTGTTAAAAGTAAAAAGCATTTGTATGAGCACGCAAACTTGATCTTGTACGACTGATCTTTGTCTGGAGATGACAGTCACAATAACAGTTGCACCGATTCTTAAAAAAAAAAATGATGTGAGTGTTTCAAACAACCTCCATCAATCTTGAACTGCTTGTAAAAAATCAAACACAGGTTGAAGGAGCCTCAAAAGAGTTCCAGAATGCCAGACTGAAAGTCGAGCCAAGAGTGGAGTGCAGGGTAACCGTGCTTTTGTCACATTTACATACAATTGTGCTTCACAGTTCCAAGAGTTATAACCAAATAAACCCCACCCACATGCAATTATTACTCTTTAATTGATAACATATCTGTATCTTTTTATACCTCAACTGTTGTTCTTACTTTAATTGCAAAGAACTTGTTGATATGACTACCTTACATGTAATAACAATAAAAGCACTCGAGCCGCAACAACCCTGCAAAGGATAAGCGGGTATGAGTAATGGATGGATAGTGAGAAACTCACGACTGACATCCCGGCCGTTTATGTTTGTGCAAAGACTGGCGTCTGTTGTCTTGAGCTCAAGGGAAACAGTGATCCCAGCAGAGGGCTTGTAGATGAGGGCCACCAGAGTCTTGGATGCCAGGGGAACATTGAGGGAGAAGACCCTGAGAGATACAGAACACACAAAAAGAACCGGGTCAGTTGTCCAGGCCCTGGGTCATGAAGAGGACCTAAAGGGGCCCAAAGAAGGCCCGCTAACCTCAAAGATGAAATGTTGGAGGAGCACTTCTGACTTGAAAATCAAGCACGGGCGAACAGAAAACACACACACTTGGCACAAACTGGAGCTGTGTGTGTGGCAGGGATGAGTCCGTCCAGCAGCAGTGAGCAGCCTCCGTTCCAGGCGTCCTCTGGGCAGCCCCGGCTCCTCAGCCAGCCCTGGCCCTCCAGCTCCGTGCGGTAGTACAAAGGCTGGATCTCCTGGGCGGTCAGGTTGAACCAGCCCCTCTCTGCCTCACGCTGCACACAGGCAGAACAGGACAGCAGGCATCAGACAAACAACAACTTCGTCACATTTCTCTTAACCAACGAAAGAAGTCATAAAGAAGTCACAAAGTCTTATGAGCAACTCGAAAATGTGCTGAAAGTGCTGAGATAAAACACTAATTAACAGTTTTGTGATGGAGCAGTGAGGAACCGCACAGTTGTCCTCAGCAGAGTTTTAACCAACCTGGATGAGAGGTGCTCATCAATCCATCTCCAAAGTAGAACCCGACCAACAGATCACTTGGTTGATATTATCAGTGAAATAGGTCTATCATAGATATATTGCTATTGGTGTACAAGTACATTTTTTTGTTCTCAAACATTGATTAACACAGCTGTAGTAATGACTACTGAGCACCAATGGTTCGGAATGTCAACTTGCCTGCTGTGATCCATTCGCAAGACGGTCGCAAGTTTCCTTCTCACAACATTACAATAAATTCACCATTAACTACTCAATTGAACTGTTTATGATGACATCACCTTTGGCGGCTGCCATGGCAGACAAATGCTCCATTTCTCAAACTGTCCAACTATACCAAGTTTCATGCTTTTATGAATAAGTTCAACTCAAATTTGGCACATCCAACCTACACTTAAGCGGAGACATGTTATCTAACTCACGCCATACATCTGTATCTCCATTCAGGCCGAAGTGCTCGCCAAGACAGCACCTGTGATGTTGTGTCAGCCAGTGTTTTCTGCATGATTGAATTCAGCCCTCTGGTCAGTTTAAGGATCGTAGCAGCAGTCACATCGTTAGAATTTGGTCCTCACTTTCTGACTTTGCCTTTCTGAATTTGATGACTTGCTTTGGTCACCAAGGTTCTAATTGTACTGCGTCTCATGATGTGATGCCGGACCACTGTTTGCATCAGATTTACTGTGTATTCCACCCTCTTTGTGGAAGCGCAGCAACCAGCACAAGGAGTGCTCTGACAGTTTGGTACTTTCCAGCACAGAGTGTACGGTGAACAGGTGGGAGGTTCTTTGTTGCTATTTTGGTGTAAAATGGCTCTTTGCACTGAGGCGTCTCAGAACCACCTTTCTTTCTGGTATGCTGGCACAAATCTGATGATTTCACCGACAAGAGCAAACTAATACTAATGTCTCAAATGTAAACACACAACAGCGTTTTTATCAAACACTTGGATTAATTCAAATTGAGGACAGAAGGGCATGTTAGATGTGGGTAAAGCAGGGACATAGTAAATCAGCCTGTATGGAGTATGAGTGATTATAATACTGTACTCCACAGCTCCTCCATACTGTGTGAAAAGCTTTTCCTTCACTTCATTAGGTCATTGCACACATTTGAAGGCAGAAGTGCCATAAAACAAATGTTAAGCTTCATTAACGATTAATGATTTAAATTTTTTTATTAACTATCACATGATTATTATCACCAAACTAGTTCTGATTATTTGTTTTATAGCTTTACTTCTATAATCACTGAAGTGATTAACTATTTAAAAACCCACAGCATCCGCCTCTGGCTACATATCCCCCTCCTTCAGTACCTGTCCTCTATAGTGGAAAGCCTTCCCGAAGCCCTGGCAGAAGGAGGAGATGAAGGGGAGAGGTGACGCTGGCCGATGGATGTACAGGTAGTCTGATAGCAGAGCCCAGAACCTGCAGACAGGACAGGGTCTGTTTAAAATATCTCCACCTCCATCTATTCATCTACTTCCACCAACATTTTTGTCTCCTGCTCTCTAAGTTAATGGTGAATGTGAGCTTGCACGTCAGTGATAGTATTTAGTTCTTCTTACTTGTCCTGATTCATGCGGAATTCACTCTTATCCTGGGTCTCGTACACCCAGCCTGGAGCAAAGATGGCAGTAGAGAAGTTGTGCTTCCGGATCATTTCCAGAGCCTGTAGACGAGCCAAACAAAAGGTTAATACTTTCAATAATCTTAGAACGATTAACGCTTCTTCAGAAACACACACCCTTCAGCCATAGTGTGTACCTTATTTGTCTCGAACATTCCTCCCACCACCTTGCCTCGGGCAAACACATCCACCCCGATGTAGATGTCAGCCTGGCGGCCTTGAACCCCACTGTAGTCCGTCATGAACTCTAGGCTCTGCTCAGTCCAGTTGTAGTTGGTGAAGAAACCATCGCAAGCATCAAAAAAAATCCTGTTATGGGAATTTGAAATGAAGGGTCGGATGGGAACGATTTTCAGTGATTTTCTACCACATTTTTAATGGCGGACCAGTTTTTTGACATTGAGTTCTGTTCTTCATTTTAAAGTTTGCATAAAACATAAAGGACGCCTTTCTACCTGTTGGACTGGTTGAGTTCATTTTGCCACAGTAGCTGTCCATTCTCAACCACACTGTCGTACCACAGGACCAGGCTGCTGGACACCCGCTCGTGCATCTGATCTGTCATGTAGCGCAGGAACAAAGGTGTGTTCTTCACCGCAACTGCCTGCAAACAGAGGACAGCGCACACAATCTGTTTTTTACTACAGGCCATTGCATGCGTCAATCAGCCAGGTAACAGTCAAGATGTTGAAGAGAAGGCCCCGACAAAACTGTGAAACGCTAAATTTGACATCCACTGTCTCCTGTAACATCTTTTACATATTAAAGTTACATTTTTGAGACATTGACATTGATTTAACAATCAAAACAATGACTTTCATGCAGACGCCTCTATCCTCCAGGAAAATGAAACAAGAGGCTGGAGTCCTGCCAGCAGCTCTGTGAGTCAGTACGCCATGTATGCTCACAATGCCAATGCTAACATACAGTACGTTGTTAAAGGGACTGTTCACCCCAACATCAATATAACATGTTTTTCCTCTTCTTTGTCTCCCTTCTTGGGTGCATCAAAACAACCTGCATGCATAAATAGCACTACAGGTCGCAAAAAAGTGTAATGTTTACCATGTTCTCAATCTTAGTTTAGCCTATGAGCATGCTAATATTTGATAATCATCAATAAACACTGTAGATATTTGATCATAAATCAGCTAATAAATAATGAACATCAGTTCTACTACAGTGTGCCAGCTGTAGTAAACAACAGGCAGGAAATATGAAGCCAGATTAAAATCAAAACAATTATTTGTGCATGATATTAAATTTTGATTTAGAAAGTCAAAATCATAACTAAGTGTCTCATTGTTTGGACTTACCTTATAGAAACACTATTCCTAAACTAGAATGTCTAAACATGTGTAGCAAGTGTAAGCAATGAATGTTATTGTCCTGATGGCCAGTATGAAAGTATTACTCACACTCAGGGAGTTCTCTATGTTAATGAGCCAGCCATCGAAGCCATAACAGTAACTGATCTGGACTAATTTATCAGCCACTGCCCGGTACGACTCCTCATCTTTCAGGAAGGCCTCACACATCGCGGCTCCATCAGTCCACTCCGTGATGAAAGTCCCTGGAAAGGTGGCCAATCACAGCACGGGGGTGGGGGGAGGGGGCAGACATGAGGACAGAAAAACCTGATTAAGATAGAACTGATCAAATTATAAGAAATATTCCATTTCAAATCTGATCACTAAAATTTAAAATGCTTAATTCTGGATGACAAAACAGGACCTGCTTCTGTTATATTTTGCCTTTCTGCTCACCAAGAACGACGACTCCATGTTTATGTGCAGCATTGGTCCACACAGCAGGAGGAATAGTCACCAGCTTGTGTGCAAAGTAGTTGAAAATATCGATATACTGCCAGTGGTAGAAGGAATATGGGGCCTCTGCAACTGTCCCCTGAACAAACCTTGACGATAAAAGAAAGCAAAACATGGCATTATAGTACTTGACTGTGACTGCCAGTACAAGACTAACGGCATGGCAGCAGGACAGTCATTTCCAGTGAGGGTAATGGACTGCCACATGACTTTCAAAATCCTCTCTTTTTAACGTACCACAAGCAAGCAAAACCAGCTGGTATCATCAATGCCAATACGATACTGACATGACTCCCACCTACCTCCCCAACAAAAATAAAAAATCAAATGTATATGCACATTATGTTCTTACCCATAGCACTTATGTACTTAAGGTATCCTTGATAAATAGCAGCTACTATTCTTAGATGAGGGCTTGAACATTTTTTCTATTTTTTCTTTCTTGCTTTATTGACGGTGATATGTTGTGGTTTCTTTCTTGTGACGAATGAAAAGTCGCTTTGGACAAAAGCGTCTACTAAATGCCATAAATGGAAATGGAAACGGAAAATCTGGATCCAGTTGGACTGCAATATGGCTTCGGAATGACATGTTCATGCGTCATATGTGAAAGTTGTGCTCAACATCGACACACCTAATTTCATTATAGCCCTTAGTACTGGCCTTACATCCTGGAGAGATTGTTGGATGACATTACAAGATCAGAGTGTAACTTGAAAATGAGGAGAAATTGATTTTCCAGGTGTTCCATCAGTAGACCAGCAAACATACAGTTAAAGTAGCTAAATATACACCCATACCGGTCATCTAGGTAGCCTCCCATCATGTCATGAGACACCAGGGTCCTCAGTGGACTGCTGGCCAGAGGAGGCTGCCGAGGTGCCAGAGGGACTGCTGCCACATTGAAAGGGTTTGCATCGCTTCGTTTCCACGACAACAACTCCTCCAAAGTTTCAAGACCACAGCTGATTGGTTCAGTGGTGTCCGGATCATAATGTTTGGCTGAGAAGCAGAGGACAGGAAATATTATGCATCAAGTGACAGGTGAAGATTTACGGAAGAGGATTAGGGCCACGGTGAATTTTTTTTGGAGTTCTGACTTTAAAGTCAGAATTCTGAGATTAAAGTCAGAATTCTGAGAAAAAAAAGTCAGAATTCTGAGATTAAAGTCAGAATTCTGAGAATTATGGGTAAACTCCCTGTAAGGACCCAACTTCAGTGAGAGAGTTACATGAAGGAGGGGAGACACAAAAAACCTGAATATGTCGGATTTATTGGAGTTTCTGTGTGTTTTGCTCTTCCATTACTGCAATGGCTTCCT
>OMLP01021423.1:0-25917 GCA_900302685.1 Spondyliosoma cantharus
GGTGCTGCACAACAACACGTGGGGCACCGTGTGCGACGACGAGGTGGACATCAAGCTGGCCAACGTCGTGTGCCGAGAGCTGGGCTACCAGAGCGGCATCACGTGGGCTCACAGTGCCAAGTATGGAGAAGGAGCGGGTGAGAGCACTTCCTGCACCAAATCACACCTCAGCTGGGTTTAGAGGTTGGGATTTTATTGAGCATGAGGTTCGAATGGCCCCATTTTCTAAAAGGCCAGACCGACTTGGTTTGAGTGAGAGAGAAGCCATGATAGACCATGACATGTTGGCACGTCTCCAAGGTGTAGCTAATGATAATTAAGGGTTTTCAGCCATCAAGCTGCCTCTGAACTACAACAGAGGCATTAGTCCATTTCACCTGAACAATTTATGATACTGTATGGTATCATTGTAATCATTGACCATCAAAACATAGGGTTTGACATATCCTTTTCTGCATTATCATGTTTGATTCAGGAGATATGATGCAAAATATATCATTCAGTTATGGCGAAAAGTTAAATGGCCGCCATTTCCACCATGAGGAATTTTTGCGATGACTCCATCTTCATGTTCAGGCCCCCAAACTGTACAACTGTACCAAGTTTCATGCTTTTATGAAAAAATGAAATATTTGGAGCATATTACCCAGACTACATTGTTAATGGACCAAATTCCCATGGGACCAACTTCCTTTGCCATCATGCTCCGGGTGGGAAGCGCAAATGTCATTCTGTTGTGTTCCAGGTTGCAAGTCCTGTAAACGCAGGAAATCTGAGAAATTGTTTGCATTTCAGAGCTTCCTGTCTGATCAGAAAGACAATGGAAAGTTAATATCCAGAGACGCATTGAACCATATTTCAAAGTAAAACAACATAGTTGATAGCGCTTTAGCTTCCATCAGACAACAGCTAACATTAGAATTCAACCACTTCCTAGCTAACGTTATTGTTTGATACTGTTAGATGATATGAAAGGAAAATAGTACTTTCATTCTAAAATATCAACACGCATTTAAGTAACATTTATTCAAGGCTGGAAGTGAAATGCACTGAATGTAATCAGGCATCAACGTTAGTGGTTGAATGCTAACATTAACTAATGGGTTATAAAATTTGTTGTTTTACCTTGAAATAATACCAATGTCACCACAGATTTTCACGATCCATCATCTTTTCAGTTGCTGATCAATCAGGACGTGGCTAAAAGATAAAAAATTGCTTCTCACCTTGAGCGTAACGTCACGGGAAAATGGCCATTGAGTGAATATGGTCTATTGTATTTATTACACCTGTGGTTTTCCTGCTGTGCTCCGAAAAAAGATTAACATTGTGATTTATCAGATTTAAAGATCCAGTGTGTAGGATTTACTAGCGTCTAGCAGTGTGGTTGCACCCTTTTCTAATGTGATCACTATGAACTTGAGTGTTTGGTCTGTCCGTTATCGGCTACTGTAGAAACGTGTTGGACTATGTGGAAAACAGCCTCTGTAGATATAAAAGGCTCTAGGTAACAAAAAAGATTCTCTATTTTCAAAAACTCTTAGTTCCAAGTGATTAAACACAATAAAAGCATTATTAAGAAAATTATATTCCATTTCCACCTAAATGGACCTTTAAGCTTTCGCTGTCGTATTGGACCAGTTCCAAACTTCTCTCCTACAGAAACTTCCATGCTAAAGTGTGTTTACCCAACACACAACACCAAACTAAGTGTATGGCTTAACGAAAGTCCGCTAATTAAGACATCCAAAATAACTAACATCATAAAGTGACAAAGATAACTTGTTGCGGGATTGGAGTCTACATCTCGTTAAGGTCTCCTGGCAGGCTGCTAGGGCAAATATATGGGCCAAAAGAGGGCATTTGTTTCAGAATAATGACAGCATTGGCTTGCCAGAGCTGTGCAACACTTGCTGTGGTTTATGTACATTCTTTACTGCTGCTTTTAAATCCAAATTAAAGAGAAGGTTGAGTGGATTCAAGGAGCAGGATCTACAGCACCCTGCCTTGTAAAATACTGTGTATCTACTGCTAAACACGCCGCTAAGGTGCAACCCTAAATCAGCGTGCCAGTAAAAGTCAAGTGTTCGGTGTTTAGGAACTGATCCTGGCCCTTGTGTGGAGGCTTTGCCCAGTCTTTCTATTGAACAATCAATGAAAATCATCATGAATGAAGTAATGAATTGTTTATCCCTTCACAAGGCCCAATATGGATGGACAATGTACGCTGTGATGGCTCAGAGAAGTCCTTGAAGGACTGCAAACACAACGGTTGGGGGGTGAATGACTGTAAACACTCTGAAGACTTGGGGGTGGTGTGCAGCACTGAGCGCAGGCTGGATCAAACAGCCAGCAGAGGCCACACCACCATCGCCAGGCCCAACGGCAGCCCCGCACCACAGTGGCAGGGACTAGTGGCCTCCCGTGGGCGTCAAGGATATGGCTATTATGGAAACGGACACCCTCATGAGATCCCCAGATTCCAAAGACACTACCCGGTACTCCAGTTTACTTCTGATACACTTTTTAACATTTTTAGGAAAGACATGTGACTGAATGTATGTTATGCGCATCTTCCTCAAGAGTAACAGGAAGGTGCAAATCGAGGAGGTCCGTCTTCGCCCCATCCTCATGGCTTCCAAGAAGAAGAGCCTGGTTACAGAGGGTGTAGTGGAAGTGAAGCATGCTGGGAGATGGAGGCAGGTGTGTGACATGGGTTGGCATCTCAACAGCAGCCGGGTTGTGTGTGGGATGCTCGGCTTTCCAGAGGCAACTAAGCACAATGTCAAAACATACAAGTGAGTATGAATTTTTCCCGCAACACAATTCACCTCCATGAGGCCAGTTATTAGATGACAAAACATTTGGTTCAAAAGGGCAACATGCTCTGCTATTCACCCCATTGTGAAGTGAATAAAAAACACATCCCGAAGAATAAAAACACAACAGTGGCATCCCATTCACAGCCACTTTGAGTAAAGGCCTTTTTTTTGGGCTTATCTTCCTCCCCCAGCCACTTCTCCCCTGTGTCTCCCTTTACTCCCCCCTTCCTTCCTCAGCTTCAGGATGATGATAAAGGGATCCCTGTCCCCTCTCTACTGCCCTTTCTCTACACCCCTCTCTAGGCAAATCACCTCTGCTCACCTCATTACCTCTCTCTCACTCTGTCTCTGATGCTATCTCCAGCGTGCAGCTCTCAGACAAACAGCCCCACTTTAACTTTTAGATTCCCATGCTGAGGTGTAATATCACTGCTGATTGTGCTTTAACTATCCCATCGATACCATGTGTGAGACAGGGGTGGCTATTGGAGAGTGGGATGAGGGTCTTTGTGAAGCGACTCGTCTTATTGGCAGGGCAGTCACTGCAGGCTTGAGTCAGCCATGCATCTCTTCACTTTTACATCCCACAGTGTGTGCGTGCGTGCGTGCGTGCGTGTGTGTGCATGTGTGCTGGGCATTTTCCATCGTGTTGCCAGTGAAATACTTAAGTCTTTCAACACATTACTTCAAGGAACATTCAGGAACTTCAAAGTGTATTTGACAAAATAAGCCAAACTTTACAAATTCATCATCGTCTTTTTAGGTCTAATGTGTATGATTAAGTGGCATCTAGCGGTGAGGTTGCAGACTGAAACCAAAAGAATACCCCTCCCCACACCCTCCCCTTTCTAAGCATGTAGGAGAACCCTTAAAAATGCAAAAAAAAACATGAAATTAGTTTGGAAAGGACTCTGTGGAAGAGGACCCGCTCACTGTGCCAATAGAGCCAATAGCCAATAGCCAATAGATCCCTCTAAATCAGGGGTCACCAGCCTTTTTGAAACTGAGAGCTACTTCACGGGTACTGAGTCATACGAAGGGCTACCAGTTTGATACACTCTTCTGAAATAACAAATTTGCTCAGTTTGCCTTTAGTTATATATGATTATTAATGATTAATGATACTCATCTATGTGAAGACACTGATCACGTTAATGATTCCTCACAATAATTATCAACAATGCCTTAACAAGGTGGGAAAATATCAATATTCAATTTTCATTTTTAGAACGTGGTCCTTGGGGGGCTACCTGGTGCCTGCGGGCACCGTGTTGGCGACCCCTGCTCTAAATCCTACACTACATTCTGAAGTCTGTATGGTAAATGAATTGCTGGAACCAGCAGCAGTTAGCTTAGCATAAAGACTGAAAACAGGGAAACAGCTAGCCTGGCTCTGTCCAAATGTAACAAAATCCACCAAACAGAACCTGCAAATCTAACTAGACACAAATTAAATGTTATATTTTGTTTATCTGTTAGGGAAAAACAAAAGGTAATAGCTCATATTTGCTTGGCTACTTAACATGGGGTTTTGGTCTACTGGTTTTGTTACCTTTGATGAGAGTCAGGCTAGCTGTTTCCAGTCTTTATGCTAAGCTGGAATCAATCTTCTTATTTAACCCCTGTCATAACAGCATTTTTTTTTTCCTAAAGTGTTAAAATGTTCCTTTTTAGAAGTGTTTAGATTAGATACGGAGTCCATGCATTATTTATAGGTGTCTCCATTTCCCCTTTTGACACATTGCTACACTGCCTCTCCTCCCGATAAAAATAAAACAAAAAAACACTGACAGGGTTTTTTGGAAGGTTCTGCTCTTAAACCACAGTGGGACCACACATTAGCAGGACATTACTACACTGCTATTATAAGACTGAACAGTGTCTGACCAGTTGGTACCCTGAGTGGAAGAGGGACCCAGTTGGATCGTGCTCCTGGAGAGCATCCGACTGTAGGTGATTCACAGTTAAGCTATTCCTTCCCTCTCCTGGCTGAGGTTACTCTGACTCAATGGCGACAGACCGCAACATCTGCTCTGTACTGTAGATGCTAGATTCCTCTTGCAGCTGAAATGCTTTAGCTTTCGAGTGGCTAACTTATTTGTTTTATAGACTTTTCTAACTTTTTATTGACTTTACAAACGGCCCGTATTGGAGCACACTCGCTCACTGGAAAGGTTTTTGGTATTGCCCTTGAATTAAGCTATCTCCGCTGAACTCTGTTATTGGGAACACAGTGATGCTATAACTGAATTCTATTGTTGGAGGAGGGCATCATCAGGCATCATATCTTCAGTAATAAAAGGTCCTCAGAATGAGCTGTCGTAGAGCAGCTCCTGCCTGACTCTGTACACGATCTGGGCCGTATCATTTATTAGAGTACGGCTTCCCCCGCATTGCAGGTGTGATGCTTTTCATGGCTCGCTTCAATTTTCTATCACAGCACAGTTCCGCCACTTTATGCAAAGAAGGGGAGAGGCACAAGTAATAGTGAAGTGAGGAAGTGATCATGGGTAGGTTTGTATGACTGCAACATTAGAGATTTGGCTGCTTACCAAGAAGTGAGAAATATGCCAGAGGAGGACAGGGCTGCTGTAGCTTGAAGGACTTGGAGTGAAGCCTGCAGGGAATCAGCTCACTGACTGATTCAGGATGCTGTTTTAAGTCTCCCCCTAAGGTCGAGGAACAGAAACTTGAGCAGTAGCTCATGTGGTGTTTTTACCCAGCGTACTGTATTTGCTTCTAAATGCACAGCGATGAAGTCCCATTGTGTTGATTGTCTTTAATGTGGTGTAAGATAAATGACTCTGGCTTGGAAGCGGTCGTGACTGGCTACATCTTTGTGTGCCTGTCCCAGCTATGACCTGGTGTTTTTGCTGTAGCCTCAGGAGCTATACTGGTCCGAACCACCATGATGTGTTTGTTTCCAAATCTGTACCTGTTTTCTATCGCCACAGATGCATATTTGCTCTCTCTCAACATGTGTTTTTGACTTCAAAGTGGTTGTAGGTGTACACATGCCTCAACGTCTTAGACTGAAGTTATTTTACAGTATTTGGTTTCTAAAAAACAGGATGAAACCCTATCTTTGTTATTGTATAAGGGTGTTTACAGAAGAATTCTTGAAATACAGGTAATGTTATTTCAGCCTCGACTAATTGTAAGGATTGCACTCTGACTGGAAATGCCACTGTAATTATGATTACAAAATGTGAGCAGTGTCACAGAGGAGTAATTGGGTTTGAAAACAATATAATGTTCAGTTTTCATGTAACATCTTTCACTAACGGCTGCCAAAAAAGCTCAGGATTGTAGTGCATGGCTTGACCAAATTTAGCCGGGGACACTCCCCCCTGTTTCTCCATCTTCACGTCTCTCAGTCCATTCTTAGAAATCCCGGACCGTGCCATGTCTCCCGCCTGTGTCTCTTGGATGAGACTCTGAAGATGCTGTAATTACAGGTTGGTCATGACCAAGGCTCTCTGGGGTTTCTGCTGAGAGTGAAAAAACACCCCCAATTATAGCTGTGTGTGTGAGCGAGAGTAAGTCAGAGTTAGCGAAGTAAGGGGGAAGAGAGTAACAGGAGAAAGAGGGGATGGAGAGAACGAACAAGAGCTGCAGTCAGACAAGCCAGATTTTCGCTTGCTCGTGTGAAATATGTCCAATTACAGCTGCAGTTTGCAGCGCGGCCCGCTGTGTCAGCAGCTGTCTGTCTTCCTCTGTCACCGTAGTGATTTGGGGACTTAACCGGCATTTTATGTTTAATTATGTTTCAGACGAAATGAGGGTATCATTTCAGGCTTTTTGGGTGACATTTTGTGTGACCGAGTCTGGTTTTCCTGTCTGATGTCTATGTGATCCTCCTCAATATCCTTCTCTTTAATTTAATTTTGCCATCTTTTAATTTCTGTATGCATGCCGGTGGCTATTTTTATGGCCCGGAGCAGACTGTGGAAGCTGGCTTTCAAAACTGAGTTGAAACATAGTGATTTGTAACAGCTCACTCTGGTCAGTATGGAAATATTTAGCAACTATTTGACATGCAAGATCCTTTTCATAGATACTTAACATAGGGAAAAACTAAACCTTCTAAAGTATTTATGGATTCAGCGTGCTCTATACCAGAAATAATAAGTTGCATCAAGGCCTTGTTTTTTCTTTTCTTTTCTTTGGCTTAGCCTTAGGTCCGCTATTAAGATAGCTTTTTGTACTGCAAAAAATGTTTTCAAGCACTTTAATGCCACCTAATGAGCTGAATAAGCATCATGTAAACCAATGTTTTATGATAATATATTTTAGTATGCCTAGTGTTGGCCATTTTCACGGCAGAATAGTTTTTTAAAGAGCGGATTAAACTCAAAGATTATACTAAAACTAAGGGTTATACCCAATGTTCCCAAACACCCAAAGGTTGTGTTGTCTGCCGCAGCAAGGAGACACTATTCATCATTCAAACAAAGTCTCCATGTGGCAAGAACTGCTCTGACTATGACTTTTGTTAGTACAAATGGAATAATTTTGAATTGCTGTGAAAAATAAAATTTTTTTGTTAATGTGATTTGTATTATAGAACTAAGTTTGGGAGCATTTTTACATTAACAAAAGATACGATGAAGTTTTTAGAAATGAAAGCCAGTGAGCAGTGTGAGGGTGATGAAACCCAAACAGTGGTGCAATGCTTGTCTCTTAACAGGCGGGTGGGACTCCCTATCATTAGCCTCTGCTCCTTTTGGCTCCACAAGTGCTGGATGCAGCGTTTGGCTAAGCAAGGGTGATGAATGCTCTTAAGGTGGAAAACAAACTAATACTGAGGCTGTCTGTTCATTGCATCAGCACACGGCTTGTGAAGAACTGCTCTTATTCTGGTCATGCTGTTCCCTTCACATCTAAGAGAAGGAACCTGACTGTCACTTATTTGATTTGATATATTAGAAAAGTGACATTTATGCACTTTACACTTTTTTGAATGAAGTTCCATCAACAAACAGTGCAGTTTACTCAGTCAAACGAAAAACCCGATGGCATCATTTATAGCCCGTGTAGTAGTCCTGTTGGTCTCTGAAGAGGGAAAATGGTTAGCTGATTGGTCTGTGGTGAGGTCACAAACAAGTCACAGACATGTTTGCCTCATGGGAAAATGTGCGTTTAAGGGTATGCTCCTCACTGTCTATCCCCGGTGAAATGCTGCTGTGGAGCCACATGGCAGACACATTTAAGATATTTTACAAGTGGAATTCAAGACACTGTAAAGACGAAGTGTTAAATTCTATACAATGTGTCGCAATTAACAGCAGGTCTCGTGACATCACACGCAGCTTTATGTAGAGCCACGCACGTGATTTAAAGTTATGGGATTCTTTTGCCATCAAGTCAAATGTTTGATTTAGCTTTTTGGAAGGCTATTTAAGCTATTCGGATTTCATTCACAGATGTTCATGATTTAAGCACTTCACTGAGCTCCTCACGGTTGCATCTGTGCTTTAAATGGGCCTGAGAAACGGCCTAAAGTCCATTTGATGATATTTAAAAATAACATCTGCAATTTGCAAAATGTCTCTTTTTGGTAAGTGGTTGCTAAGATCAAAGTATACCAGTTTTACTAATATTTTTGATGAGAGTTCTCTTCTGGCTCATTTACCACTTACAGCATCAGGAAACAAGTTGTTATGTGTACATAACATCATGTCAATGACAATGCTCCTCTTGATTCCAACATCCTCGGTTTGTTTTGCGAAGGTTTTTTCGCTTTACCTTTACGGGAATGTCTAGAGTTCATGTCAGAAATTCAAATATTGACCTGCCTGTGCTTTCATACAAATATCCTCAGACATGTTTGTTTCTGTAAAAGGTCATTTTTACCTCCACCAAGAAGGTTATGTTTTCTCCCCTGTCTGTTTGTCGGGTGGTTGGTTTGTCAGCCAGATTACACAAAAACTACTGCACGGATTTCCACAAAACCTTGATGTAGCATGGGTGTCAGCCTAGAATAGACCCCATGTATGTGCACTGATTCAGATAAAGGGACAGTTCCAGGATTTTTGTTTTACCCCTTTAACATTGCTAGAAGGACGCATTTTGTAAATGTCTCAAGGGATAATGCATGGATCTTAATGAAAAAAATGTGAGTGAGTACAGCTAAAAATCTGGATTTAGCAGATTTTAATATGTTTTATCTGATATTGGTTAGGCATGATTGAATTAAAGAGGACTGTTGGGCCTTGGCAGGGGTATGTGGTCTTCTGAGCTCCACTGTAGTTTTTAATGTGTTGAGCCACAAAGAATGAAAACCATTTTAGCTTCCCACTCTTGTGGTGACATGTTGATGTACAGCTCCCCAGAGAGTAAACTTAAAAATGTGTTTGTGAATGTGCTTTCCTTTTTTTGGAGTTCCAGTTGTAATTGTACAGTAAATACTGTACTCTGGACATTGGGTAGATGATCCAGATGTTGTGCAAGACAAACCCCAAATTGCTCCTCATGGTCAGGTCTGGGCCGCCATCAGTATGTGTTAGTGTGAATGAGAGGCTAAATGTAAAGAGCTTTAGATAAATGTGACACATAAATGCCAAAAGTATATCACAATATCTGGGATGTACCAGTCTTTAGTGATAATGAGCTCTCAGAGTAGGGATATATGGCACAATTTCACCTACTGCCAAAGTGCAGGGAGAAAAGCCTGAAGAGGTAAAAACTCCAGCAACACTTGTTGTGAACAGACCAACTTCATTGTCAGATGTTTGAAACATCAGTCAGGCTTTAGCGTGTGTATCCCTGAGTGTTTTGGTGTAATTGATGTGAATGTCGGTGATGGTGCATGCACTTTGCAGTGGTTTGAGGATGTCCTGGCACGGTCTGTGTGGCATGTCTGCTTTGCGTGTCTGCCAAGAGAACAGAAGGCTTTCCTCTCCACTGCTCCCTCGGGTAAGCCGGCCTACTTGCTGCATAAATCTTTATTTGGTTCTGGCCCTTCTTGGACGTGCAGCGCAGCGTAGTGCCAGAGTTTTTGTTTGTATATCGTGCTTGGTCAAACCCTGTTTTCCCAGAAACGTTGTACATCACTGGTGTTGAATGTCATGATTTTTTTTGGATGGCATGCGGCTTTGGAGGTTAACAACACGGTTCAAAATATATTAGGTTTTTTTGTCCTTTTATAGTTCTTACATCCTGTAGTCATGTACAAACATTGAAACAGGTCTTGAAGGCTTATGTTCAAAGGGTCTATGTTAGTCCTGAAGGCAAATACATTTTATTTAATGTAAAGGTGGGTAATTTGGATTAGCAGCACATTCCTGTTGAGCACTTATCCTTATGTTGGTGACAGGAAATGTCTGTTGCCATTCAGCTCAGAAACATATGATACACTGGCCACTCTAAACATAAACAGTAAATAGCAAGCTGCCCACATTCCAGATGGAAATATATACTACTGAACCTATAAAGGAAGAAAGAGGGATACACTTCCTGAAAGAGAACAAGAACAGTGCATTCTTCTTTAAACTATATAAGTCATCACCATCAGTAAACCTATCTATACACTCACCACAAAGCCACATGCACAAGTCATTCTGGGTTTATATACAAAAGTTCTATTTGTAGCTGTATGATTCATTTTTTCGATAAAGTCAGCGTCTGAGCTACAACTTTTTTAAGCCATCCCCGAGTGCTCCAGCAAGATGACTTTTCTTTATGTGCCTCAGCTCACTGGGGCAGAAACCTCTCCTGTGTGGCCAGGTTACGTATTAAACAAACAGCAGATGCTGCAGTATATCCTACAGAGATCACCTCCTTACGTAAGAAATTGGTGGCCCAGGTCACCTCACAGGATGATATGTGTGTGTGTTGGTAACCTCGACAAATATACAGAAGAACTAACATCCATCTCTGCCCTTTGATTTCACGACAGGAAAATATGGGACACCAAGGTTGCAGATCCTTCGACAAGGTAATAAAAACGACAGCCATTCATCATGTTGCCATATTTGACCTCACTCATTTTATAACTCTGAGATACTGGAGGACCTGACGTGTTGAACCTTTTCTGTGAAATTTTTAAACGATTCACTTAATTTATGAGAGAGATTTCTGTTTTAGAGTTTCCATCCTTTATTTTCTTGCTGAGTCGGAGTGGGCGGATAAAATTAATTTAAAAATTAAATTAAAAAATAATTAGGTTGTTTACTTACGTTGCGAGCAAAGTCAATCAATTCTGATCAAACCAAATTTACACCGTCCTGATGAAGCAGATTAGCCACGTTTTCTGAGTGTTAAACCCTCTTGACTACCAATGTTTTTACTATGATTATTGCTAAATAAAGGTGTTACTGATAACATTCAGCGTTATACTACCTTGTGAGAAGCTTGAACCAACTGTCAGAATTCCAGTACAGAGATAGACAAAACAATTTTGCACATGGCAAACATTGTAAAATTATAAATTCACAGTGACAATACTATTTTTAAGGACAAGAGATGCATTATTCTGCACCTTTCTACAAGCTCTTAGTTCTGTTATTTCTAAAAAAAAATTATCTGTCTACATAAAAATGTTATCAATATGACCTTTAAACACTTCTTTTCTTTCTAGATTGAGCTTCATGGCAAAGAAGAAGGGATTCTGGGTAGAAAAAATTCACTGTCTTGGAACCGAGAACACCCTGTCAGAGTGCCTTGCTCAGCTGTCAATCCCCCGTAGTCCCTCCCCTTGTAAGAACGGAAGACATGCAGTGGTCAAGTGCGTACCAGGACCTCAGTTTGCTCGCATCTCCTCAGGAAGACCCCAGGCCCCATATCCAGTTGTGGTAAGAATAAAAAAGTGAGGCCTTCACTACCACAATTATACTGTAAGTTTATGGGCCAAACATGAGCCGAGGTGTGTTCCCTTTTTTTGCCATATACAGCCTGTGCGACTGAAGGCCGGCCCCAGGCTGGGCGAGGGTCGCGTGGAGGTGCTCCGAGACGGCAAATGGGGGACCATAGTGGACCACATGTGGCAAAGAACTGCGGCCAGTGTGGTCTGCAGAGAACTGGGTTTCGGTACTGCCAAGGATGCCCTTGCTGGAGCCTTTATGGGTCAAGGTGAGTTCAAGCAAAGGCTTTCACACTGACTGGAAATTCTGAAAAACTCCACTTTTAATCTAGTTGTTTGGAGTCTGCAATTTGAATGTTTGAATGTTTATCATGCGTCATGATATTCTAGAGAAGACAGAGACTTTTCCAGGGATTTGCTTATCTTTTGCTCATCTTAGACGCCGCACCCGTCTGCCCTGACTGATCAGATAATGTATGGGCTTGTGTGTTTGTCTCTGTCTGTGTATGTTACCTTGTGAAGTTGCAAATGTGTTGATTGCAGCATCTCCAGCTGTGATTACACAGATCCTGTGCCAGGGCTGCCAGCTGCTCAAACACCATGCACATGTGCACACTCACGCACAAGATGAAATACTCTATGGTGGTTAACGTTGACGTTTGGTCACTAAATCCACAGACATAATCTTCAAACTTCAGGAAAGCTTCTCATTCACTCATTCCCTCGCTGAGTGCTGTGGTCTTTTTTCCTTCGATTTTGAATTTCCAGCTCTGGTGATCACAGATTCAGTCGGTATCCAGCTGCACCGGTGGTGTCCCCACCCTTACGAAATGTGAGAACGGCTTCGCCATGTCTCAGGCTAGGGTGTAGTCTCTAATCATGCTGATCGAGATGAAATGTGGGATGACAGTCTGCTGGTGTAGTTGATTATACAAAGGATATTTTTGCTGTTGGATTAGCCCCTTTTGCTTTTTAACATCATACGTTGTGTTTTCTGCGGATGATGTCATTTATACTACCTTTCTTTTTGATGAGTCTAACAGAACTCATTTGGCTTAGTTGGCTCTTTGAAGGGGACTTGCATTGCAACCTGCTCTACACCCCTTGTCATCTGGTTTCAATCAGCACCTCTAGTTGTCAGGTCAGTGTTCAGGTTCATCGTGGTTCCAGCAGTCTGAGGCCGGGGTGTTTAATTGTCAGGAGGGGCTGAAAAAGCTTTCAATTTTCCACCTAAAATAGGTTTTCCCTGATCCAACCGCAAGACTACATTTATGTATTCGCAAGCATGTAAGTGCTAGCTTGGATATATTGCACGGTTGTGTGTGTGAATGTATGTCATAAAATCAGTCTGGGAATTATAACTTCAAGACATGGCTCTGTTTGGTTTGAAAAATGGCAGGTTTACCCTCTACTTTTACCTTATATTACTCCTGTCTCACTCCTGGAAATATATGTTGGTGCCCAGAGAACAGTGCCCAGTGCCTAGGTGGGAGGTTAATATAAAGAAAGAGTTGTTGTTATTTTGGTGGACATGTGTCTAAGATGTTGCACTGAGAATAGATGTCACTGAACCACATCTTTTTTCTGGCTCATTGTCTGACTCAGCTGCCACTGTGGTGGTTTCTCAACAACAGCAAACTAAATACTTCAAGCAAAGGCCCAGATGCTCGAAATGCCAACAGTTTTTATGAAACACTCTCCAAACAGCCGCTGCTTTTTAAATCTGCAACAGGATGCAGTACTATTATGCACGGCATCCACTGCGTTTACCTTCGTTAAATTACGTGTACACAACATCATGTGTTTCATATTTAATGCGTTATTCTTGAACAAAAAAAGCAAATGCTGCTTTTTCACATTTTACGGAACCATTAACAACGTGAAATACAGCAGAATTCTGACTGAAATAGAAATTGTTGCCGTCATATAAAATGATTCACCAAACTATGAACTAATTGTTACCATTACTTGTTAGAAAAAAAATAAAAATCTGGGTGCAGATTTGGGGTGCCATGTGCCTCATCCAGAAAACCATATGATTTACTGGAGAAGTTGTTGAAGTCGAAGATGTTTGCACTTTGTGCTTCTGACAAAAACATATTCTACATGCTAAAGAACCACTTTGTGTTTGTCGTTGCACATCTGCGATTAAAATAAGGCCCATAAACACACATCACATGCATAGATGTACTTACTTTCTCTTTGCTTGGAGCCCCTCAAACTCATTCACACACACACACATTTGTGTGAGTTCAAAACTTTCAAAGTTTTAAGGTGACACAGGACTCTCTCGTCTTGTCTGTCTCTGTCTTTCAGTTACATATACACAGCCATTACTGAATTATTGGACTTCAAAGTCCTCTTGCAGCTTCCTTTCTATAACATTCAGCCTGTTAGACATTTTACAGTGACATATAATTTTCCATGTGCTCTAAGGCCACATAAAGACAGGCCTATATGTCGTTGGAAAAGGCCTAAATTAGACTCTTTGATAGAAAAAACCCTCACTGAGAAAAGCCAACCTGAAAGGGTGGTTTATTTTAAATGCAGTTTAGTACTGCTTAAAATCATTACTTCTAAAATGGCATCAACATTTTGACTCATCACATCGCGTTGCATTTCATTCAGGTACACTTGCTCTCTGTCCACATAGGAGAAATGAACTCCAATCTTTCAGTCAGCAGCCTGTAGCTTCAGGACCCCACAAGAAGCTGTGAATTATTTATGATGAACAAATGCGATAATGTGATAAAGGTTTTGGTCGACTGGCTGGTCGGCTTGAAAGGGTGGCAGGCCGCGGTCAAATGTGGTCTCTTGAGGCACTTGCTTGCACATATTAACTTGCCTGCAAGTGTGATATACAGGCACACACAGCGCACAGTATCCCCCATTTTCTCATAAGTTGAGTGTCACCATATAACTTGTTGACCAGCTTTGAAATCCTGTTGACAAAGTAAAAACGTGACTTTGATGCTGGTTGGTTTCTACCATCTGAAAAGCCCACAGGCAGACAGATCTATTTACAAACTCACATGATTTTAGCACTTGGCTAAGAAACAGATCTGTCCGGTGACAGACAGGTTTTGTTCGAAAGAGACGTTCTGTGGAAAGAAAAACACTACAAGCACTCCATTAATGTGCCCTAAACAGAGTGTAATTTCAGAGAGGAAAAGAACAGGGTTTCCCTTGTAACCACTAACCAACTATTTGTGCTATTCTCAACAAGAATGTGACCAATGTTAGCCTATTTCCATCCCTTAAAGTAATTTAATTTTGTAATCTGTCCAAGTGATGTCTGCCAATTCTAATTATATGGTAATCGAGCTTAACCGTTCTCTTGTAAATTCTGAATTGAAGCTCCCGCGTTTATATTATGCACCAGTTTTGCTCTTATAGTTGCAACGGCTGTCAGTCTTAGACATTTATTGTTGAAGTTCTTGGAAATTGATTTCAGGGAGAACGAAAGCGAAGAAAAGCTCGACCAGCCCTCTGACTGCCTTCATCATCACATTTATCATCACCATCAGTGATTTAAATTACAGGGACAGTGTTTCTATTTCCTTTCTTGACCAACGTTGTTATTTTACTGTGTAATTTTGCCTGTGAACTACATATACATACAGTGTACTATATGTACATAAGGGAGTAAATCCCCCTGAATGTCTGTATGTGTATGTGTGCATGCTAAATGTGTATGGCCACATGCATGGAATTTATTTTGGGTTTCCATAGCTTCTCCAAACTATGGCTTAAATACAGCATGTCACCTCATTTTGAGGCTCGCTCCAGTTGGCCCCATGTTTGTCACGTAACTTAAACAGTGGGAGTTTGGATGTAGTTTGTGGCCTTTACCATTCAGATAAAGGCGGAAGTGGTTCAGATGTGTCATTTTCATGTGTGTGAACCCACACTCGGTGACCAGTACGGAGGCAGGCCTGCAATCTACCAAAACCAACACAGAGACAGATTGGGTTTGGTCGCATTCTCGTCCCTACCATTTTGTTCATCTTTCTTTTTGCCCCTTTTTTGTTGGTTTTTCTTGCTTTCCCTCAGTTTGTGTGGTTTGGTTGTGTTTATTTCAGTGCAACCTCATTTCCAAGTTTGCAGCTTGAGCCTTTTGTTTTGAGAAAACACGGAAGCCGTTGTTTGGTCTGTTTTCATAATGCTCCCATCCCTGCAACAGCGGCAGCTGCTTGCTTTAACAAAATCTTAAGCTTTCTTTCCACCATCTCTCATGTTGTTTAGAGATTATCTGGTTTTAAACTACAAACGCACACAAGTGAAAGTCTCTCTCTGTTTTGTTGATACAGATTTGGTCTTGTTTGTTCACCCAGGGTGGCGCACTACACACAGTGTTGTTGTTGTTGTGCCTAAAGCAACAGAATGGTGGTAATGAGGTGTGACAGATCCCCAGAGTAGATGGTGGTAGGTGGTTCTTCTGCTTGGCTTGCAGGACCATTTTGTCATGACAGCATTTCATTGTTGGTTTGAAGATTAAGTGGTGAAAGAACATTTGAAAGGAAACACGGAGCCTTGTATGGGTGTGTGCTCCTTTGCGTGATAAAGTCTGCTAATCTCGTTGTGTCTGTGTTGGGTGGGCACAAGCAGAGCACAAGAAATATTGCCCTCAGTTATGTCCATGCCCTTTTGGTTTCTGCAGCATTGTGTTTAAATCTACCATGTCTCCTCCTCCCTCTGCAGGCACAGGACCTATCCACATGAACAGTGTCCAGTGTATGGGCTCAGAGCGCTCCATCCTAGACTGCTACTTTCAGGAAGTCCAACCATGGACATTTAAACACACCCAGGATGCCTCCGTGCGCTGTAACGTTCCCAAGACTGGCATAGAGAACACGGTATGAAAGCTACATTATCACGAGACATTCACTCAGCTTTCACTGATAACCAATCACCCATTCAATCCCTTTAATCCAATGGATTTACAGGTGAGGCTTGCTGGTGGTAGAGTCCCATCAGAAGGCCGTGTGGAGGTGTTAATGGAGGTTGGCGGTCGCAAGCGATGGGGCGCCGTCTGTAGTGAGAACTGGGGCATCAACGAGGCCATGGTGGTATGCAGACAGCTCGGCCTGGGCTTCGCTGCCAGTGCTCATCAGGTAATAATCCCGCTGGTCAACATGACATTTGTAACTGATAAAGTGGTTTGAAGAATGTCATTTTGATCTCTGATTCTAGTGCCAAGGTAAATGACAACAACATACACACAGCAACTTTTCATATCATCAGTGTTTAAGATTAAGGCTATGATGTCCTGAATAAACAATGTGGCACTCCCACCTCTAAACCATTTAGTGTAATTTTAAAAAATGTCACCATTCCAAAAACAGATTTGTCAAAATCCCATCACTACTGTCTGAGTTATTGATGAAATAACAAACAAAAGATCTTTAAACAAATGAACACATGGAGGCCAATCCATAGTCTCAGCCCTTGTATTCACTGTGGTGGACAGTGAGCTATGATACTGCTCACTGATGAAAAAAAACAAAAACTTGAGACCCCACCCCCATGCCCTCCCTTTGACAGGAGACTTGGTACTGGTCCGGTGACCCAAATTCAGCTGAAGTGATTCTCAGTGGCACTCACTGCGTGGGCACAGAGCTTTCGGTTCAACAGTGTCGTCGCAACAACCATGTCCATTGTCCTCGAGGAGGAGGAAATAAGGCTGCTGGCGTCAGCTGTTCAGAAAGTAAGTCGAGCCATCTTCCTGTAGCCCCCCCATCTTCTCTTCGACTAAAGTCTAGAGTCCAAACATAACCTCTTATCTGACCTCCCTCAGCGGCACCTGACCTTGTTTTGGACGCACAGCTGGTCCAGGAGACAGCCTACCTGGAAGACCGACCCCTGCACCTGCTGACCTGTGCCAATGAGGAGAACTGTCTGTCCTCGTCTGCTGCCAGGATGAACTGGCCTTACGGCCACCGTCGGCTGCTGCGCTTCTCCTCCCGCATCATGAACATGGGCCGGTCCGATTTCAGACCCAAAGCAACAAAAGAGAGCTGGACGTGGCACCAGTGTCACAGGTAGAGAGAATTTTCATGGAGGTGTTACATCGCTTGTGTGTTGGTTGTTGCAATAGAAGAATATTGAAATACTTACTATTCGTGGGATGTTGTGGTTGCCCTCTTAGTTTAAAGTGTCCTGGACACGACTTAACTGTAGTTTTTAGAGGCTGTCAAAAATATTCCGACAAACACCTGCAACACCTGAAATTGCTTGTACGTGCATTAATGACAGCTCCCTCCAGGTAATTTGAGTGGTATTTGATTTAATTACATTCAATTGCTACCAGGAAAGAAAACATGCTTAAGTGTGATCTCTGTGCCAGTGCACATGCGGTTTGATGAGGGGCTCTGCAGGTAGCATGCAACATTAAACACAAGAGCCTTTGTTGGTCAGCAGCATTTTGTCCATTAACTGTCCTCAGGTCTCACACCCCACTCGACCTCTCAGTTTGTTCCCCTCAGTAAGCTGTCAGATGACGAGAGCACTCTCAGGCCTGTCGTCATGACAGAAGAAGGAGGCATTTGAAGGCCACAGTATTGGCTGTGTGAAATGTGTCCCAGTAAGTTACGGGTGGCCTGAGGCGGTGTTGTCATCGCTCCAGATTCATTAGCCGCCCTGCAGCACGTGTCTGTGGAAATGACGGTTGAACCGATCCACTTACCGAAGGTCGGGTGTAATACAAAGGACAGGGTTGCCCAAGCCCGGTCAGGTCCGCCTCAGTTTGTTACAACAACACATCAGCGCTATGGTGTGTATGTTTCAAAGCCCTCCATTCACTCAGAATGGGTAAACAGCTCAACCAAGCCGGGGCTAAAACAAGCTTCTGTGAGAGGTGTTACGGTGACACCCACGCTCATGTTCAAGCAATGAGGTCACTAGGCTGCGAGCCATAGGGAGCCAGTGTTCAGTTTGTGTAAATGCACACACTCATAGATGTGCAGACACGCACATACACACTCTCACCTGGACTTTCCCTTCTGTCCTTCCCAGGCACTATCACAGCATCGAGGTGTTCACACATTATGACCTGCTGACTCTGAACGGCACAAGGATTGCAGAGGGACACAAGGCCAGTTTCTGTCTGGAGGACACGTACTGCCCCGATGGTAATGTTCACCACTATTCATGAGCCCCAGTAAGATACTGTTTCCCATTAGTGACAGGAAATTAATATCAATATTTCAGCTACAGCTATTTAGATTTTTACTTTGTGGTTAATGTATTAGATCACTGCTGTTGTTGTTTGTTCACTCTCCATTTACTTGTTATATCATGGATGAAATAACTCACGAAGCAGCAGCATTCATATGTAGTCTAAAGGCTCTTAAAAATACCAGGGAGTGCTGAGCATTAAATGAGCTTTGATGTTGTGATTGATAATGTTGTTGGTGTGCGTGTATGTGTGTGTTAGGACTCCAGAAGCGGTTCTCCTGCTATAACATGGGTGATCAGGGCATCTCCGTGGGCTGTTGGGATACGTATCGCCACGATATCGACTGTCAGTGGATTGACGTGACAGATGTACGGCCAGGAGACTACATCTTCCAGGTTAAAAATCATTTTATATTTCTCACATTTCCCCCTTTGGTCATGTCGAGACAATCAAACGCCATTAAAAACCTCCTTCAAAGCTGGACAAAAAAACTAAAACTGACATCTGGCTTTTGTTCTCAGTAGGAAAGGGTAACATGTGCATTCATCCCCAGCTCAAATGACTCTGCATTAAACATCAAAACTACTCCCTGACCTATTTCAAACAATGCACGTTGTCACCTCAACCACAAATTCCATCTCTTGACATTGCATGTGATAAACCGGAAAGATTAAACGGAAAGGTAAGCCACTGGTGGGTTTGCTGGTATTGAATAAAATGCGTATGTATGCACTAATTTTGTCAGAAAATTATGGAACTTTATGTGTAAACCAGCATTTTCACATTATGGGAATTGCTTTTTTGCCAGAAGATATGTGCCACTCTCATGTTTGAAAGGCAAATATGAAGCTACTGCCAGATGCCAGTTAGCTTAGCTTAGATTAACTCAGAATACAAACAACATTTTATGCAGTAACATCCATGGGATTTGTCTTCTAGAGCCTCAGCTGTTTACATGCAAAGACTCACCCAGCCACTTTGATACTTTTCATACAGATTAAACAACAAGATATACTATGCTTTAGAGGAGCTGACAGCTGGATTTTGTTCTATCGGATAGAGCGGGGCAAGCTGTTTCCAGTCTTTAAGCTAAGATAAACTAACTGGCTGCTGGCTGTTGCTTCATATTCAGCGTACAGTTATGAGATTGGTTTCAATCTTCTCATCTATCTCTTAGACAAAACATTTCCCAAAATGCCTAGTCCTACCTCTAAGGTCCAAGATTTGGTGAACGAGACGCAAGTTCACATGCTCCGGAGGTGGACGTCCTCGTGATTTGTTCGTCTATTTCAGTAAAACATCCCAACCTACCTCAACAAAGTCATCACCTCAACCATTCCATGTTATTACTTCGACCAGGGTCAATCAGTCGAGTCATTGTGGCTGGTACGCTAAAACACATCAAGGACTCCATCTCCTATTATCCTCCATTTCCAGTTCAGACTACTGATCCCACCATGGTATGCAGCAGTTCTCAGATCCCATGCTGCCAATTACCCCCCAGCTGTGGAAGACTGGTTGCAGTGTAACTCTCTGATAATTACCAACATTGACTGTGAGGTCACATGCAATCTTTGTAATTACACTTCTCTACTCTCCATTGAAGATGGATTTCATTTAATGTACTCGTTATAGATGTGACACCAACATATATGTGCCGACTGTATTTTCGGCATGCCGAGCAGGGTGTAATTATAAAGTAGTGCATTGCTGCAGCACAATGTGGGGGCGGAAATTGGGAATGAATGATAGAGGAGGACAGAAATGTAGAATTGGTAGAACTACTGAAAGTGAAAAGGCCAGGGTCATTTGAGGAGACCAGCACTTTGGGGACGTGCAAATTAAACTGAGATGAACGAGAGACGAAAAAACCGAAAACACTGAGTAAGCCGAGCACGGAGTGAGTTATTCACCAAGGCTGCAGAATTGGAAAAATACAAACATCTTTTACAGCAGCTCCCCTTCACTGCTGTGTTCTTTCATTTATCTAGTAAAGTGCAGATGATGCCTGACTTTTCTGATCCCGGGCTTTACAGGAGGTTCAGCAGGCCTTCCCTTGAACCACCCACTGCTAATGAAACACACCAATTACCCAAATTAACTATTGCCTCCCTTTAGTCAAACAGCAGCTAGTCCCCCCTTCCATTAGGAACGGCTAATTTGCCACCAAGGAATTCCTCCTGCCCTGTTTTTATTTTTATTGCCACTTTCTCACTGAGCAACACATTCTGCCGCTGAACCAGACCTCTGCGAAGGCCTCGTACACTCCGGTCCAACACTGTAATTTACCCTGAAAAATTGAGAGAGGCGAGTTATTGTGCATTCACAAAGTTTTTTAAAGTTTGTTTTTTGTGTGTGTGTGTGTGTGTGTAGTTTTCCTTCTTTCTCCCTGTAGCTGTTTGTAACATGTATTTAAAGTGGGTGTAGCAGTTTACAGAGCAGCTATTAGAATAAATGGCTTCTCAGTATTATCACGAGACCAGATTAAGAGAATGGTTGTATCAGCAGTTATAGAGCTGCTCTGCAAATGACAGACTATTAGTACAGCGCATGGCAGCACTCAGAATAAGACTGTTTTCAGACACACAAACATGCCTATACATAACTACTCTATTGCAACAAATCAATTCCAACGCTCATTATTGCATACCTGTGTTGGTATGAGGAGTGGAGCAGATTGTTCATCTGGAGGAGCTGGGGGGCAACACTGTGGTATTACCACATTCCATCAACTTCAGCCCTAAAGTTGCATAACCTCTTCTCCAGCTAGTTATCATGTTTTGTGTGGGCAGAAGTGTCTTTGTTCGTACATGTAATAAGGTTTTTTTTTTTACGATGGGCTTTCCTTCCTCTACCACTATGTTTCGTGCTTGGCAAAAGTGTTTTTCAGTCCATATGTTTTGCTGCAGACTGCTAAGAGAACATCTTCCCAACTTCAAGCCCATGAGAACATAGTGTATAGTGTGTTTGTCTTTCCAAATAGGAATACTGTATGGAAAAGTAATCCGGCTTTTTATAGATGAGAAAGGGATTGACTATAAAAACAATACCAGCCACGAGCGCTGTTTAATAACAGGCCCTCTAACAATTTTACATCCAACTGCTCTTTATTGAAATGGCTTTCGCAGTGTGTAGAGAGAGGAGACTTACTCCTTGTTTGACCATGTGCCTGGCCGGCTGGAGATAGTGCTACTGTAGATGAAAATGAGAACAACAACGTGATAAACTCCCCTTGTTTACTAATAAATCTTTGTCGCAGCGATGAGGTACACAGCTGCAGGTCATCGTTAGGTCAGAGACATGATTTGATGGTGACTGATTTGCAGCAGAGGTTGAACATGACCGCGTCTTTTTGCAGGTGGAAATCAACCCCTCGATGGACATGGCAGAGTCTGACTTCATGAACAATGTCATGAGATGTCGGTGCAAATACGACGGCAACAGAGCGTACATGTATGGATGTCATGCAGGTGAGGACAGAGAAGACTTTACCGCTACCTCACTTTATTTTCTTACCTCTTTCATCGCTGATTATGTTTACATGAACACAAACATTTACACTAGTATTCTGATATTCTAAGTTATGTGGGATATGCCAATGTTATTCAGGTTTTTAGGAGCATTCTTTGGATACAGCACATTCAGCGCATGTGTCTAAGTTGGGTTGCGACACACTCTCCCAACTGTTTACGGTCAGCTCTGTGCGATGCCTAGCCAGCAGTTTGTAAGGATGGGTTAGACTGACATGCACAAAGCAGAAGCACACATTTGTGGTCGGAGGGCAGCACACACCTACGTTTAGACATGATGAAAGACTTGGATATCAGCAGGTTTTTGGATTTGCACAAATACGGCAAAAAAAAAGCTTGACTGAATGAAGAGGGAGGCTGCGATCATTATTCAAAGCATGCACGGCTGCGTATGAACTGGATCATGAGTGGGATCTTCATTTCCAGTTTTGGAAAATAATACTTTAATAATACTTTGTGCATTTTAACGTAGGTGCTCATTTTTTTTTGTTATTTCCTCCTTATAGGTGATGCATACAGTGCGGAGACTGAAGACCTGTTTGAACACCAGAGGCAAATCACCAACAACTTTGTCTAGCCCATCCCAGGGCCCAGTACGAAGGCCTTCCAGTGGGGCCCAGAGACTACTCAGGGTGGGTTGAGGTCGATGGCCCCAGGCCCTTGGGACCTTAGGAACCCACAATAACAGAGAACACACAAAATGGCGCCTGTTCATTTTCTTGACAGATGTGGATAAAACACTCACAGCAGCGACCATTGCAGAGACTCCATTGACACACAAGAGTGGAACAGGTGCCAGTCGGCTCAACATGTTTTTTTACTCTAGTTAAGTAAGAAGATATTGGATATTAATTCAAACTATACTGAGTTTTGTGAATGTGGATGACTAGTAACTTAAGTTGGTTATTCAAAACGTATACACATGAATGACCTTATTGTCCCTATAACTTATCCGTCACAAAGACAAGAGGGAAGCTGATGCGTATGGGAAATCTTATCCCCAAGTTAGGAGATAAAAAGAAAGGAAAAAAGTTTAATTTCTGTCACAAAAGGCTGATTTCATGCAAAAAGTGCTGTTACTTCAATTACTTCAATATTGGTGCTCTTTATCAAAACTGTATCTCGTTATATTGACCTCAGTGTGTTTCAGGTGAACAGTGTTGTACACTGCATTTTGGGTAGTTTATCGTCACAGTTAATTAGCTATTATTGCTTTGGTTTTAATAAAAATCGTTGTTTTATAAAGGTTTAATCATGCTACAAAGTTTTGCTTCTCATCTAGAGTAGGTAAGAAGAGGTAAAATCATTTCTATGGTACAAAGCACTTTATCTTTTAAAATCAGTATTCTAGTTTGGCCCCCATACTTTTTGAACTAGCCACCAAATTGATTTATTTGGGTGTTTATCTAAAAAATACCATCTTGTGTTTTACACTTCAGAAAGTGAAATATAAGGTTTATGTTTACTTTTCATATACAATGTCCTATTTATGCTGTAACTTTATTTATTCATGCACTTCACACATACACAGCATGCTCAGTTTGTTAGCTAGTGCTTAATTAACAATATGGAATATTTTGTTTTTCTGACATAATTAACGAGGGAGGAAAAATGATTACATGCAGTAGTTGCTATGAGACCTTCCCATGATGCAGATGAATAATTTTTTAATCATTTTACTTTAGTTATTAAATATGAACTAACTGTACAGTTCACTCTTCCAGTCTCTCTGATGGGAGGGAGAACCAGTCTGACAAAACCACAGTATTGTGGCAGGCAGGCAGGCAGGCAGGCAGGCTGGGTTTTGAGAGCATATAAAAAGCCTTTTAATTACGTCTGTTTGGGTTAGACTTAAGGTTACGGTTAAGGTTAAAGCTATATCATGTGCTTTAAAGAGACACTATGGAATTGTTACTTATGGAACGAGCGAGAATCTTGACCTACCACCTTTACGCAATGTACAAGAGAGATTCTGAGTATCTGAGAGATTTGATCAGGGAGATTGAAAGAAAGATTGAGAAAGTAAGACAGACAGAGAGGGAGAGTGAGAGAGAGAGAGAGAGAGAGAGAGAGAGAGGTAAGACATTTTCTAGAAAGACTTATGCAGACATACAGTTTTTACTACCAGATCTGCCTTTTTGTAGGCAGCCGTACAGAGACCACAAGCTGGCATTTTCAGCTCCCCAACGAGAACAACATGTTTGTCTGAGAGAGAAAAATAAACTCCTCAATTCATGCTTCCACACAGTAAACAGTGGCCTTATTTGTACTAAAGCCGGGCCTGCTGAAATATAATGCGTCTTTCTACACTCTCTTTGCTAATGTTTTAGCTCCTCACCAAACAGTGATGCATCCAAATCCATTCATTCTTTACAACGTGGAGCTTGTGTTACAATCATGTTGCTGTACCCCATTAATGTGTTTGATGTGTTTTGCTTATGGTCTGAGTGGTTAAACCTACAATGGGTTTTCTAATGGACAAATTGTGGAAAGGACACGTCACTCATTAGGAGACAATTGTCGACTTGGTTGATTTCTTCAGCAGATTGCCTTCCTCCTCACTGGGCCTTCGCGAATTCGACTCAACAGAGAAGGCTGAGGGAGAATTTGTTGCTTTGTAGAATAACCTTTTATAATCAGTGTCAGCCATTTTACTACAAACTGTTGGAAGATAGAGCTGAAAGTCTCAATTGAGTGTTTGCTGAAATGCTTTTCTGTTGTTTTGTGCTTGTGTACAGTTGCTCTTGACATATAAACATGGTCTGTTCTGTGTGTTATTTAAAATTATATATCAACCCATAGTTTAAGTTGGTTCACATTCACCACTCTCGTCACATTACTGTATTTGTGACCCATGCTGTATGCAGAGCACTGGGACATTTTTTTTTCATGGCCAGTCATGTTTTTATTTTGTCTTTAAGGCTGAGAGTGTGAGCTACATGGTGCTTATCTACAGTCACATTCATAGAAAAGCTGTGCTCTCAGGGACTTTGAACTCATCTAAAGAGTAAAAGAAAAATAACATGTCGTTTTGATGTGATTTAGCTTGCTTTTAGCTGTGATGCATACATGATGACACCAAATGAACTGGAGCTGGGTTTTTTTTTGGTTTTTTGTCGGCGCTCTAGCGAACAGTACTCTGTACCCACATGTTTATTTTGCAGGTAAAAAAATGTAAGGTATGAAGGTGATAAACATGTTTTTTCCCATGAGGAAAGTTTGGATAACTGTGGATAGACACTGGCTGAGTCAGAAGCAAATTTCAGTTACAGAACGAATCAAAAGCCATTCATTCATCATTACTGTGAATCAATAAAACTTCATCACATACTAAAAATGTCCTCTGCTTCCTGCCTCCTTCTTGCTGTTAATTCATGACACTGCAGAATTTTTGTTGATGAGAAAATGCCTCGAATTGTATGTTTCCTCCGCCTCAAGAAGCAGCTGTTTCCCTCCACTTGCTCTGATGTATGTCAGCTATTTTGTGAGAATATCTGATCTGTCCAGGCCGGTTAAGGAGAACTATTGTGCTTTTTCGTTTTTTTTTTTTTCCCTTTCCTTTAGTATTTTGAATAGGTTTTTGTA
>OMLP01021429.1:4922-30750 GCA_900302685.1 Spondyliosoma cantharus
AATGAACTTAAATGATTTTAGCACATGGCTGCAATTTAACAAAGAGTAAAAAATTTAAGGGGGTCTGAATACTTTCCGTACCCACTGTATATCGGCGTATGTGTTGTCCGATGTGAATAACAAGGTAAATAACAATAAAATGAATTGCTCAACTGTAAATGTGTTTTTATTACCACATCTACCCTAAAAATTGAGTAGTGGTGAGGCTTTACTAATAAGTATTACAAGTTTTGGAATTAGTCTGGTGGGTCACCTCAGCTGGCAGCCCGCCACATGGACTGTAATGTGCTGCGACTTCATTTGTGTATTTTCTTTCTGTCAAGGTTTTTTACCTTGATGAAATTACAGTGTCTGTAAAAGTATTTTTAGACATCTTGACACAAGATATGTAAAGCAGGGCCCAGGTTTGAAAGTACTGGGATTCCCCTTTAACACATCCTCTGTTGAGCACAGTGGCTATTAATGGCTGCCTGACACAAAGTACCCATCAGAACAGGATTTGGCAGAAGTGTTTTTCTATGCAAAAATTAAATTTGTGCTAAACCAATTTATTATAACTGCCTGTCCGATTCGCAGAGCAGCTTACGCTTCCAGCTGGTATTAGCCAGTGATGAAAGTACTGTACCTTAGTCAAAGTTTTGAGGTACTTGTACTTTACTTTCTATTTTCTGCTACTTTATACTTCCACCCCACAAATATTGTACATTTACTTCCCTACATTTGTTTGATTACTTAAGTTACTCGTTATTTTGCAGATTGCAGTCTGCATCAGAGCAGAAGCACAGCAAACGTTTTTAAAGTTTTTCATTTGATCAGCAATTGGATTAGAAAAATATCAGATACAATACCTGGCCAGGTCAATAATCAGTCGGCTCATGGTATACAGTGTTCATGTAAATATATGTATAATTTACTTTTGCCTTCGACACTTAAGTATAGTCGGTATCAGATACTTTAATATTTTTAGTAAGTACCATTCATATGGGTGACTTTTACCTTTATCAAGGTAATAACTGTTGAGTAATTCTTACTCTATTGGTATGTTGGCGGCATTAAAAGTAGTCACGTACTAGTTAAAGGTTAGGTCATGGTTATTCTACATTTTCCCTATTGTCAGCAGATCCAGTGAGAAGACCAAATCCACAAAAACCACAAGTGCGTTGGTCCGTCTCTCAAAACATTCCCACTTCCTTATCCGTTGAACAGTCAGATTCTCAGAAGGCTTAATATACTGCAGGATGTTCTAACACTTCAAAATCAGTTTCTTTAAAACCATTTCGAAAGACTTGAAGAGAGTATCACTGGGGTGTTGGTGCTTAAAACTGATATCTTTGGATGCCTGGCTTGTACTGCACTTTGTTAATTGGGATGACACATATTTGTAACACTGTCTATGTTTTGCTTTCAATGTGTTTATAATTACTTGTTTTTATCTTGTGCTGCTGTCTGTCCTGGCAAGCACTCCCTTGATGAAGAGATTTTGCATCTCAATAGGATTGATCCTAGTTACGTAAAAGGTAAAAAGTTCAAGAATGAAGGCTGAAAATAATCATCCAGCAGACTGTTTTGGAGATCTAATTAATAATATTTACTGCGGAGGCAAAGACAAATATAATCCAGAGGAAAAGTTGTCTTCATTCTATTCGTGTTTGATTAAAACATGAAAAACCCGACCTGGGTTACACCCACACAACAAACCTGCTACATCCCTCCTCTTCTCGCCTTGAGGTTGTGCAGACATTGGTTGAGCTTATTTGTGCCAACACCAGAGGTTTATTGCGGCCTCACCCCAAAAACAAGCATCTCACCCGGATGTCCTCCAGCTTGTACTCCAGAAGGCTTCCGTCAGGCTCCTCTAACACCGGCCACTCTTCATCTCCGCCCACATCTCCTCCTTGGCCCTCGATGATAATCTCGAAGAACACCATCTTCTCTGAGAAGCGGCTGAAGCTGTTGTCAAAGCAAATCTGATAGTCTCCCTCCTGCGTCGGCTCCACCCTTGAAAAACAGGAAGTGAAGTTAAAGATTAAAAACAGGCCGAACAATACTGGGGCAGAAACATGAAGCGTGACGTAGCACTTACACATGGACTCCGTCGGAGCGTCGACTCTCTGTGATGACTCGGATACCTTCCGGAGAGAGGATGGTGAAGTCCACATCCATACCAGCGCCCGCTATCACCTGGATGTGCACACACACACGCACACACACACACGCACGCACACACACACAGAGCAACAAGCTTACAAATGATGAGGTCAACCATTTTCTGCAATTTGCTTTTCTAGATAGTGACAGTTGGGACAAAGACAGGAAGCACTGAATGTGAAGAGAGACACTTACATGGTGTGAGTCTCTACCAGGCTACGAGGACATTTTCAGAGAGATTACATCGGCCTTTCATGAGAGAGCCTGCTGTCGTCGCTTGGATCGAGACTCTCCCACTAAACAAACAAACTGCTGACTGGCAGAACTTAGCATGGCTTTAGATCATTTACATGGTGTTGCACAGTTTAGAGAGTAGTACAGCTGAAATGATCAGTCAATCAATTAATCAGCAACAATTCTGATAATTAATTAATCACTGAAGTATTTTATTTTTTGCCAGAATTTCCAAATTTCACTAGCTCCAGCGTGTCTAATGTGAATATATGCTCATTTTTCATCCAGCCTCTGTGATAGTCCATTTAATCTCTTCGGATTTTGGACAGAACAAGAAATCCAAAGGCTCTGGGACATTGTGATGGTCATTATTAACTGTTATTGTAATGTAGTTGGACAATAAGAATATCAGCCTCCATCTGCGAGTATCAAAAACAAGCACATTTAGTGGATGTACTTCCTCAAGGATTATGAGCCACTGTTACAGCTGCTGACTGAGATGATCTATTGGATGAATTCCAAAAGTGTTTGTACTTTTTAGTCATCTTCACACAAGATATGTAAAGCAGTGCCCAGGTGTGAAAGTACTGGGATTCCCCTTTAACACATCCTCTGTTGAGCACAGTGGCTATTAATAACTGCCTGACACAAAATACCCATCAGAACAGGATTTAGCAGATGTGTTTACTGTGTAAATTTACATGTTGTCTTTAGCTAATATATCAAAACTGGCCATCTGATTTGCAGAGCAGCTTGTGTTTCCAGCTGGTGTTAGCTAGTGATGAAATGTAATTTAGTATATTCACTCAAGTACTATACCCAAGTACAATTTTGACGTACATGCACTTTACTTGAGTATTTCTATTTTCTGCTACTTTATATAAACTTCCACTCCACCTCATTTTGGAGGCAAATACTTTTACTTCACTTCAGTTAGTTTGGAGTTTGCAGCCTGCATCAGAGCCAAAGCAGAGCATTTTTAAATATATTTTGGTCTGAATGATACAGCAAAAAATATCATATTCGGATTATTTTGACAGACATTGTGATATGGGTCACAATTTTTGTGGGAGATGTATTTTCACTCACAATGTAAACACACACACACACACACACAAACTTATATATACAATTATAAAAGGTATAAAGGTATGTTGTGGGACATTTGACCTTCATCAAGAAAATGCAGCTCCTGAATATTGCCCGTGGCCATATTTCATTTTCAGGAACATATGCATTAACTGTTCAGTCCTGCTGCTGACTGCATATTGGCAATCATTTGTATTAGTAGCAGCCCCAGACCGATATTTCCCTCAGCAGTCAGAGCTCTGAGGCAGCTGTTCAAGCTCACTCAAAGTGTTCAGTAAACCCTGATGAGTGTGCAGATCAACACTGTGACTGATTCAACACTGTAACATGGGAATTCCACTGGTTGCATGTACGTTGCGGAACGGCTCCGCTACGGTACAGTTTTACCATGTGCTTGACCTTTGAATGGCTAAATCTGGTAGTTTGAATCACGATCAGACAACAGACATGTTATATGAGGATTTGTCTCTGCTCGGTCCTTCTGTGCGCGGAGACCAGTACCTTTTCAGGAACCTCCTGTCAGATGACCCGAGGCTGCCAGGATCTGAGCCTGCCACACATCATTTACAGTGACTCATTCACTGTGAGGAACGTGTGGCGTATTATCTCATTTCCTGTGGTAATTTTCTTATCGCTGATCTTTCTAAGTGATGAGCCTTTCGTCTGTTTCGGGAAGGATCTCATTCAGTGCGATCTTGCGCAGAACTCGCTAGATAAAGTTTGACTTGACGTTATGGATTTTTACCACAGTGTATCGCCGTTTGAGGAAATTGTGAGCTTCAGTGTGAGCTTCGTCACGTTAACTACCACGACACGAAGTTAACAGAGGAGTGCTGATATGATCTCACAGCTGTAGTTTTCATGCTAAAATGTAAAAGTATGCGTTGCGCAGAGGACTCCCAGCATGTCAGCTAGCTAATGGAGTAACGGTTGTGGTGACTGCTAGCCAACAACATCGTATTCCTGTCTCGCTGCTGTACGCCTTTAACAGGTAGTATGTACGTGTGAACACAGTAAGTGCTTATGTCTGCTGACTACACACACAGTTACCTGATATTCGACCTCCATCGTACCATTCTTCGCTGCAGTCTGAAAGAAACACTCGGATCTTCCGGCTGGCAGCAGAAACGTGAACTCGCTGTCCAGGCTCTGTCCGAAACAGCTCACAGAGCCTAAACACCACCCGAACACCACAGCGAGGACGAACAGTCGTCCTCTGCCCCCCTCTTTCCGCCAAAGAAGCTCCATGGTGAAGATATTCCCAAACACAGGGCTATCTAAGTTCAGCCATCTCCTTCGCATCCCTCTTCCGCAGCAGAACTTTGCGATGCTGTGATTGGATGGAGGCACCCGAACGAGGCCAAGGCCGCGGACCAATCAGAGGAGGAAGAGTAGCAATGTTTGTCCAATCACTGCAGGTTTGAGGTTTTCCCTCAGGACCATCCAAACCGCTGCAGCTACTGTGTGACCCTGCTCTATGTCCTGGTGATAGTAATGTCATCATGATAATGATAAACGTTATTTATCGTTTCACTTTTCTTCTTTAAGTGTTAATTGATCATTTACTATACTTTTTTTTTTACTTTATTTACTACATTACTATATATACTTATATCCTTTTTTTGATAAGCAAACTCGTATATACTAATAACATTTGGGTTGTCAGTTTGTGAAAAATCTTGCTGCTTGCTGGAGATTTAAATGATCACTTTACACAATAAAGTGTGCTCAGTGGTCTTGGCGACTACTACTGCATATGTGAAAAAAAGTCCTTTTGTGACACCAGAAGAAGTTGCATGTAATCTGATAAATATCTTCCAGTGATGCCACTCAGTGAGTAGATGCATTGTGGGTAATGTAGACACCAGATTTTGAAAAGGTCCACTGAATCCAAAAAAGGTCACCTTTTTTAATACACATTCTTCGTCCCTTTTAAAACCTGGTGATACTTACCCACAATGCAACTTACCCAGGGGCATCACTGGGGGATAGCTATCAGATTGCATGCAGCTTTCTCTTGAGCCCCAGAAGATTTTATACTACTTTTTCCACAGATGCAGTAGTACTCCCAAAGACCTGTAAGCACACTTTTATGTGTAAAATTGGTGTGGTTACCCTTTAACTGTGAAGCTAGATCTTTTGTAGTTACAAAGCAGCTGGAAAGAAACCCTTTAAGTTGTTGCACTTTGCCATTTGGTTCTTTGCCAGTTCAAGGTCAAGTACAGTACATGAAGAAATACAGGAATAGAGGGCATGGCATGTTTGTATGGCACAATTCAGACACAAGTCAGCTCAAAAGTGCTTTACGGGGCCATAAAATTACATTAAAATACATTTAAAACATGTAGGAAGACATCAAGAAACAAAACATTAAAGCAAGTTAAGAAATAGGAAATTAAGCTAAAATAGAAAAGGTTTAAAAGAGACAAGACTAAAGAATAAAAGTCACAGTGCATTTCAAAGCCTTAAAATTGCTTCAGTGAAAGGCAACGGCATAATAACTAAATGCTGCTTCTCCATGTTTAGTTTTGACAGACCGTAGGGACAGAAAGCAGACTAGAGGTCTAGATGGTTAATAATGTAGCAGCAGATCAGAAATATATTTTCGTCCTAAACCATTCAGTGCTTTATTTACCAATAGTGGATTTTTTTTATCTATTCTTTGACAGACAGGAAGCCAGCGTAAATATCTGAGAACTTGAGGGATGTGATTTACTTTTTGGTTCTTGTTAGGACTCGATTAGCAGCGTTCTGAATCAGCTGCAGCTGTCTGGTGGATTTTTTAGAGAGTCCTGTAAAGACAGGTACAGTAGTCGAGTCTGCTGAAGCTAAATGCATGGACAAGTTTTTCCAAATCCTTCTGAAACATAAATCCTTTAATCCTTGATATTTCTTAAGGTGATAGTAATGTAATGTAATTGTCTTAGTGTGGCTACTGAAAGTCCATGACTAAACCAAGATTTCTGGCTCGGTTTGCAGTTTTCAGCATCACAGATTGAAGCTGAGCAGAAACTGTTAGTCGTTCTTCCTTGGCTCCAAAACAATTTTTTTTCAGTCTGATCTGTGTTTAACTAAAGAAAACTCTGACACATCCATCATTGATTTGTTCAGTCCATCCACTCAGTGTTCGAATTGGATGATAGTAGGTTATGTAAATGTGTGTATCATCTGCATAACTATAGTAACATATTTTGTTGTTTTCTATTATCTGGCCTAGAGGGAGCATGTAAATGTTGTAGAGGGGCAAGAATGAAGCCCTGGGGTACTCCACCTGTCATTTTTATCCACTCAGATGTTTAATTACCTATAGACCCAAAGTAATCTCTGTCATTTAGATATGATTTAAACCAGTTTAGTTCTGTACCAGAGAGTCCCACCAAGTTTTCCAGTCGGCCTAGTAGTATGTTGTGGTCAACCGTGTGAAACGCAGCACTGAGATCCACTAATACCAAGACACTAATCTTGCCACTGTCTGTGTTTAATGAATGTGATGAATGTTATTGAGGACCTTGACAAGAGAGGTCTCTGTGATGTGGTCAAAATCCTGATTGAAGACATCAAAAAAGCCATTTATTATCAGATAATTGTTCAGTTATTGAAAAACAGCTTTTTCAGGTTTGATATGGACTCATAATTATTCATTACCGATTTGTCTGGATTGTTCTTCCTCAGAAGTGGTGTAATCAGTGCAGTTGTCATGACTTGTGGGAAGACGCCTGAGAGAAACCACATGATGACGATCTGGAGTCAAGCACTGTAAAACTTTTTTGAAGAACCCTACTGGTAATATATCAAGGCAGCAAGAGGAAGATTTCAAGTGCTGTATTATGTCTTGCAGGTTTAGTCTTTGGATTGGTTGGATTGATTGGATCAAATTGAGCCATGGTAATTGAGTTGGTTTTAGGTGAATACATGGACAACACACCTCCTGTACCTGGTACGGTGGCACTGACCCATTGTCTACTTTTTTTTAATTTTGTCAGTGAAAAAGGATGCAAATTCATTAGATAGTAAATAGATGTTCAGAGGCTACTGGCATAGGAGGGTTTCTGAGCCTGTCGACAGTAACAAATAGGGCACGTGCATTATTATTGTTTTTGGTGATGACATCTGAGAAGAAGGATAGCCTTTGTCTTTTTCACTTTTAAATTAAAAATGTAAAGTCTGTCTTTATAAATGTCAAAATGAACCTGGAGATTTGTTTTATGCCACCTGTGCTCACCTTTTTTCCCCATTTTGACCGGTGTGGCATTTCTCCAAGGAGATTTTTTCTTACTTAGAAACCACCTTCACTTTAGTGGGTGCAATGGCATTAATAACATTGGTAATTTTAGAACTGAAATGATGTACAAGGTCATTGACAGAGAACCTGGAGAGGGGAGGTGTGGAAGAGAAATCCTGAATAAATGTCACTGGTGTTTTTAGTAATGTAGTGTTTTGAGACGACCTCAGATATATCACTCTCAAAGAAAACACAGTAATGATCAGAGAAAGCACAACCAGATACAAGAACCATAGACATGTTAAGACCCTTGGAGATAATCAAGTCTAGGATGTGGCCCCTGTTGTGTGTGGGTTGCATCACATGCTGAGTGAGTCCGAAGTTATCAAGGACTCAAGGCTCTCTGTCCTCAGGTTTTTCGACGTGGATGTTAAAGTCACCAACAACTAACACACAATCCGAGTCACAGCAGATAAGAGACAGGAGCACAGCAAGGTCATCAAAAAAGTCTGTACTGTCTTAAATATGCAATATTATAATATTTACGCCTGTATATATTTGGAAATATACCTGGCCTGAGGAAGATGAGTTTAACTGAAGAAACAGAATACTAACACTACTAACTCCTCCTCTATGCATTCTAGTCTCACTTATCAAAGAGAAGTTTGGAGGGCTCGATTCAGTGTGAACAGCTGCACTGTAATATTGGTCTTACCAAATTTCAGTTAAAAACATAAAATTAAGATTGTGTTAGATGATAAAATCATGTATTAAAAAAGATTTTCCCGCCAGAGACCTGATGAAGCTAAATTTAGTGAGTAAAAAACAACTGTAACAACAACAGCAATTGTGACAGTTTGTGGCTGATTAGGAATGGCCGCCAAATTTAATGAATTGGCAGATTGAGTGAAGTACTTCGTGTTTCTCAGCAAATTCACAACTTTTCTGTTACCTGTCAGCACAGGATTTGAGGAGGCAACCTGAACTCCATGGGGCCCTGGCTTTTCTTGGGGGGGGAAACATTAATGATATCAGCTTTGTGACCTGGACCCGTCACCAATCAGTTCGAGTTAGTTGTATTTTCTACACTGACAGTTTAGGGTCTGCAGGTTGTTACTGGGAGTTACGGTATTTCTAAAATGCCCATAGTCCTTTTCACATCACAATCAGGTTAAAATGTTTCTCGTACCTTCAAGCATAGGATTTTAACAGTCATAGGAGTTAATATAACACAATATAACACATTGTTGTGTACTGTGTTGTAGCTACACTGATAGTATCACACTCTGTTTAATATAGATCCATTAATCATTGCAACATGTCACAGCAGGACAGACACAGCTGCAAGTAGACTTAAGGAGGAGTTGGGTTTATTCAGGCGTCAGTTGGCAAGCATTCACAGTAAATATAACCAATGCTTGCTCAATAGTAGACCAACAACATATCTCTCATTTTTCATAGCTACAGTTTTTTTGTTTAACATTTTTAAACTAAAGTTTTTCATTCAGTTTTTTTGGTTGTTGTTATTGTTAATAAATGTGAATTGATTGGCATGTTATTCATGTTTGTGACATGAACAACCTCATACTGAAATTTGTGGTTAACTACAGAACTAATATGCAACAGTAACCATGAGGCGTTGTCAGTTTTTGGGTTAACCCGCTCACCAGGCCTTTTCCACAGCAGATCTTCTGATTGGTCATAGTGACTGTGACTTAGCAAGTCATGACAGTGTGACAGTGTGCCTACAGTTTACTTCAAAAATAGTAATGAAATTCAGCCCATATACGTAAATCATCAATTTCTTCCATCACAGGTGAAGTGTCACACAGCTGTGACTTGGCAATTGATCATGATCATGTTTTTTTTTTGACGACACTTTACACTGTGAAGAAACAGTAAACTACTGTAATAATGCATGGTGGGGTAATTATTAGGAATATTACAGTGAGCTTCTGTGGATATGAATCAAAGCGTCATTTTGAAATGGCCATGAAATGGTACATTACAAAGAAAGTCTGTAATGACTGCAAAGTACAGTATTTTTTTTTATCAATTAAAGATTGTAGTTTTGCAACAAGGTGCACGTGCTAACAGGCTCTCAGGCTAATATGGTAACAACAGGCTAAAAGTCCTACAAGTGGTCTAACAAGGTACACATGCTAACATGCTTACAGGCTGACAGGATTTCATGCTGAAAGCAATATGGTTCAGTTAATGTGAAAACACAGCCCATTACTGTAATATTACTATCAATTTACTGTAAGTTTGTACATTTACAATAACAATGGATTCTTATTACGTAAATACTGTACTTCACTGTAGAAACACAATATTTAAGTGTGGCTTTAATCTATATTACTGTAAAATAATTACAGTATACTAAAGTGAATTTACCTCAATAATGTAGGTTGTTAAAAGAACACACTAGCTGGCAAGCTGACAGTGATTTCAGATACTTTCCCAGTAAATAATACAAACAGGAACAACTCGGAACTCGAAAATGTTTGAACTCTGACTGGAGATTTAGATTTAGATTACATTATAAATGGGCAACTATAAAAAAGGCAAATGTTAAGAAAATAAGAAACACTAAGACAAGAGCAGCCAGATGTGTGTGTGTGCGTGCGTGTGTGTGTGTGTGTGTGTGTGTGTGTGTGTATAATCATCAAAGAATTCAGAATGTACACAATGTAAAACTATGTATTATTCACACAGTAAAAGTCACTTCTGGGCTTCCATACATGTGCAGGTCTATCTCTCCGTCTCTCCCAAGAAGTTCATTTAACAAGCAACAACCTCAGTGGCCCGCCAAGACCGTAGACTTCCGTCTGTCCTCCCTGAGTCTTTATCTCCACTAAACACCACTCTGTGTGTGCGTGTGTTCGTGTGTGTGTGTGTGTGTGTGTGTGTGTGAAGCAAGTCATTCAAAGTGTATGCAGTGTAGTTTCACCATACGGAGTCTGTCACGACAAACTGCCCCCTCCCACAACAAAGAAAAAAACCCAGATTGGTTTTAAATTGCTCTGAGCTTAGAGTTTGAGTTTCACTTTGAATAAAGCGCAATCATCTCTTTTTTTAGCTCAAACATTTTATTGGAACTTCAGTCGTTTTTTTTTTTTTTTTTGCAGCACTCAAACAGGAAAAGACATAGATTTCTTAGATGAAGACTGGAAAGTGAAAGTGTTTCACAGAATGTTTGGGTCAGAGTCATAATGTCATCTGAGCTGTCCACACTTTTGTAAAGCCGACTTACATTGGTGGAATGCTGTCAGCATTACGAAACAGGCAAAAGCACATTGTACATAAAAAAGAGAAATCATAAATGTGTTGATGAATCACCTGTAATAAAAACTATGACGAAAGAAGGGAAGAGTACAACAGTACTTAAAGGGACAGTTAGCCCCAAAATAAAAATAAAAATATTTTACCCCTTACCTTAACTGTCGTGGTATTTATCCGTCTAGTTTATTTTGGTATGAGTTGCCGAGCTTTGGAGTTATCTGAAGAGAAGAGACATCTGCCATATCTTCAATATAATGGAACCAGATGGCACTCGGCTTGTGGTGTTCAAAGCTCCAAAGAAAAACATTGGACAAATTCAACAGACATTCCTCTTTCCCAGAAATCACAACCTGGTCACTAAAGATAATCCAGATGGCGGAACTGTATTTCTTTCTACAGAACAATAGACACATCAACGCACAGGCCCCAAACATGGAGTGGGGATAACAGACCTTGAAGTACACCTTCATCGTCAGTTACAGCAAATCTCTGACTAGATGATGAGTTCCAGGAGTTATAGTCAAAGCAACGTGTTCATCAAAGAATTATTGTTTGTATTGGCAAATGAACAACCATGAAGCAGCCACATGATAATTGAACGCTAATGCTCAGTATCTAATAATGTGCAGTTGAATCGGTGATGGCTGCATCCCATGGCAGCGGTCAAGTACATCAATTACACATGTGAATTTAATCGCCTGTTCGCCTGAAACTCCTCATTCATGTGGCCAAAAGCAATTGCGCACATTTCTCAGAAACTGTTCCACCCCAAGACAGCTCCAGACACCAACAAAACAAACAAAAAGTGTTTCAGCAGAACATGAGACACGCAGAATGAAAAACTTGAATAGAGAGGAAGTGTCAGCTGAGGGATGGTAACTATATTAAGTAGTCGTAGGGAGTGTCCCACACACACTCAACGCACATTACTCACTCTCTTTCGCTCTGCATCTTTCTCTCTCTCTGTGCCTCTTCCCCATGTCATCTTCATTTCCTCCTTACATGGGCTGGCTTAAAAAAAAAAGAAGCAATATTAGTGATAGTTGACAGCAGGCGAGCAGACACAGGAGGTGAGAGAGAACAGAGATCTGTAACTCGGTGCAGGCAGAGGATTTTCTTCTCTCAGAAGGTGAGACATCTGGAGGAGAGGTCATAATGGAAAGTGGTATTTCAGAGAATGTTATCAATGTTCTTCTTCTTATTAGGTTATTTTGACATTCAATGTCCCAGAGGAGCTTCAGAGGTGTGACTACTGTCCTGTGCTGCTGGATGGTTGACTGAACTCTGGAACCAAACATCTCGTGCACATTTAAATCCAAGGTAATTACTTTCTGAACTGCCTTGAACAATAAATAGGACATTTGGCTTTGATTCAATGGGCCGGTTGAGGCTATCTCTCCTTGTGCGCTTGCAGTAGTCCGGGTATGTTGCAATCACTTTGTTTCCCAGAAGCTGGTTGCATTGCATCTACCCATTGTGAGCAGATGATACAATACTCATGAGGTCACATCTGTACTTCTGCTGACTGTATGTCTCGTGTCTGCTTCTGTCTGCCTGATTGTTATTTGCTTATTCAAATCTCTCCAATCAACCCAGTGTCACAGTACTTCCTGAAATAGTAAAGGTTTATGTTCATGGGGTGTTTAAAGTTGAGTGTCAAATGTAAAATGTGTGCCTGTGTTCATGAATCATATGGATTATTATTCCTCAACATTTCATGAACTGGTTTTTATTAACACATAATGAAATTCATTGTCTTTTCCCCTCTTTTAAGGGACACTGTGTAGTTTTGGAGATGAAGTCAAGTCAGAATTTATATATTTACAATATTCATAAGGTAATAATACAAACTGTTTTGTCTATAACTGAACAAACAAGCTGCTCTCAGGGGAAAATAATGTCTCCAGAACACTGCTTGAAGCTGGAAAGGTGGCATGTAAACAAAGTAAAACAGTCTGAAATTGTGTTGTCTCTTAAGGTCAGTTTGTTTATTCAGTTAATTCAGTCATGAAAACAAAGAGATTTTTTGTTTATTAAGGCATAAAAAAAAATCAGTCGATGAAGATCTCTCTCATCTAATTAAAACTACATAGTGTACATTTGTTGCCTCAACCTCACCACAGGCTTGATGTGATTGGATTCTGGTGTGACAGTCCTGGACTATGCACCCCAACTTCCTCCCTGCGGCTCCAGCTTGGATAAAAATGTTGGGTTTCATTCACTCAAAACGTACGTGGTACTGGCACGTGCTGAGAGTCAAGAAAACCATTTAAAATCTACGTCCATGTCCACGAATCCTGCTGATTGGATTTTGTGATGATTTTACCAATCGCCATGGCATCATGTCTCTTTGATTCACCTAACCCCTAAACCCAGTCTCTTTCCCTCCCTCAACACATCAGGCCCTTTGTCCTTTAGCCTTCAGGCCCCAGGAGGAGCAGATCTAGTGTGATGGCTGAAGGTGGCGTGGGTACGTCCCCCCAGGTGTTTGTGGTTGACAGCCAGGCCAACTATGACTCTGTGCCCGGCGGCAAGAAACCATGGTGGGCGAGAGTGGGCCAAAAGTTTCTTCTGCTGCTGATAGGATTCACCGTGTTGGGGCTTGTTGTTGAAGGATGTTTAATCTACAATCTGTATAAAAAAACAGAGGTGAGACTGATTTCGGCATGTCATTTCGTGTGTGTGAGTGTGTGTGAGTGTGTGTGAGTGTTTGTGTGTAGGGCTAAATCTTGGGGGTTGGAGCACGTGGAAATTCCTTTTCTCTAGAATTTCCCCGTTTTCTCTACGTCATAACCAGACTCCACACAAGCGGAGAGTTAAACACGTTTCTATGTGGGTCATCATTTGCTCTTTAAATGAAAGGTCTGTGTCAAATGGACTCTTTCTCTAGTTCCACTTCCCTTTCCTTTTGCTTCCCTCAAGCGCAAACCCACAGTACAACTTCACTTCTCTAAGACAGTTTCAAAATGTTGTAAACACACGCCAGCCCCTCTGTGCTTTACACTCTGCATGTTATGTAATATGTCATTTAAAAAATCAAACCTGAGAAAATATGCAATGCCATGTTCTATTGGGAATCACAAAATGTTTTTTTTTGTTTAACTTTTGAAATGAAGGACCTCGATGTTTATTTGTTGTTATGCCCAGTAGTGGAAAGAGTAATGAAAATCTGTACTCAAGTACGAGTACAATTACATTACTGAAATATAAGTCAATATAAGAATAATGCTTGCAAGGTGCAACATGTAAGAATTGGTCACCTTTCATTCATAAACAAAACAAATCGGCAACAGAATGTGACAAGAGTAACTGCTAATCGCTGCTAGCTGCAGCTGCCATTAAATTGGTAGTTAGTTAGGCCGACAGGCAGGTAGGTAGGTAGGTACTGTATGTATGTATGTATGTTTGTAGGTAGGTAGGTGGGTAGGTAGGTAAGTACTGCCCATCAAACATCCTGAGTCTGCCACTGTAACTAAGTAGATTACATGGTTCAATGCATACTTAAAAAACGAGTGGAATTACAGATCTGAAAAAAACCCTGACTTATTTACAGTAATTGCAGTAGCTGTAATTAGTTACTTCCACCTGTGGTTATGCAAAATCACAATATGTCAGACCTGTATTTGGCCTCTGAGTTGTCTAGCATACATACAATGTCCAACCAATCTACATTTTCTGGTTTTAAAATCTGACCAAACGTTTTTCTTTGTATGTTTTGTTAAAGTGTTAAAGTGTTACAGTGTTTTTATATGTATGCTAGATGTACAAATATTTTCACATGTCCATTCCTCTACATGGACATTTCTATTGGTTTCCCAGAAGTAGATCACTTCCTTTTCTTAAATGTTCTTGAACTTTTGACATCTTGCTTAAAAACACCCACAGATTTTTCACCAATGAGCTCAATATTTATTTCTCACTCTCTTTTTTCTTTCCCTCCCTGCAGGCCCTCTGTCAGTTTCCTCCTCTCTGCCAGAACGTGTCCCAAACACCTGAGCCGAAGGTAATTGTGCGTGTACACTACCCATGCCTTTTACCTGTTACAGCTGGTTGTGTGTTGGAGTTTTGAGATTCAGCTCTTTTTTTCTGTTCAGGGTGGGACAAGTGAAGCACAACGTCAAGGTATTGAATTACTCTCTTTTACCAGTTTGTCTGTGAAGATCAACCACATATATGCAATATATATGTCAACAGCTAAGATGATTTGACTACAAGATACAATGTTGTAAATAAAATGACAGCTTTAAGAGGAACTTTTTAATTGAGAGCTTCAGAGCTCAAAACACAAGGAAAACCTCATGTGTAAGTTCAAATGTTCTAACACTAGCTGCGTTTACATGAACAATATTTCTTCAATCTGATTGAAGTCAGTCTGATTAAAGATTCACACTTACCTGTTTACATGGACGCTAAAAAACATCCCCTCAAACCCCACATGCACACCGCAGCAAGTCATGTTCGCCAGTCTCTGCTCTCCCATTAGATCTTCCATAAAGGTGTCTGGATCTGAGCCACTTTTGCCATTTGAGTTTTAGCCTTGTAACCTTAAGGCTACAAAGCTAAAATTCAAAACGCCTTCCAACTTGCCAAGCGGTTCTCTGTGGACTCTGGCTTTGTTCATCTTTTCAAACACAACTTGTGGTTTTGAGCCGTCCACCATCGAGGTGTTTAACAATTTTTGGCTCTTTTAAGACCTCCGGCAAATAAGTTATATCGGCCACAGACCAGTTTTGTTTTGCTCTCACCATGTTTCTGGCCCTTCTGTGAGCAACGTCATCTATGATGGTGCCCCCACCCGGGACGAGCATGCGCAGAAAGAACATGTGTATTCTCATTAGAGTGATTGATTGGTTGTTTGGCTGACTGAATGATCTGATCCTGCTTCCCTTAACAGAGTTCAATGAGATATCCTCAGTGCGACCACATCCATCGTGGCCTTTCGCTCAACTAATGGGTTAGAGCCACCTCAATACTCAAACCCAGATATTCTATATCTCAATGTTTCATCAGAACTCATGTTTTATTTTCTTTATTCTCTTTCCCTCTTCTTTCTCATCTTTTTCTCAGGCGCCAATATTCCTGCAGGAGATGATAACGTGGTGCAGTGGATACATCAAGGAGGCGAAGCCGTCCTCATCAACATGGGCTACGACAATGGTCGGTTGGTGGTCAATAGGGAGGGTTACTACTACCTCTACACAAAAGTGACAACAAATGCTGCAGAGGAGTGTTTGGTTATCCTGCACAAGGTGATGAAAGTCACCCAGGCCTATGATAAGCCTATAGAACTTATGAAATCAAAAAGGTTAGTCAGTGTGCCACACCTTACTTCCTTCCTCTGTCGCAGTGCCTTTCTGAGCGCAACCTGTCTGTAGCTTCGCTTCTGTGTGTTTGATGGCAAGTTGAAATCAGTGCTGTCTTCATTATGTTGTGGTGAATTCGCTTTGTGACATTTTGTTCATGTTTCCTCTAGTATTCGCTGCCCAAAAAATCGAATTGAACCGACTTCAGAGGTAGGGGAGGATCTATGGAACAGTTTCCTCTCTGGGATCTTCCAGCTGCAGAGTGGAGATAAAATTTTTGTCACATTGGAGAATCAGCAAATACGCCCAGGAACTACTGAAAACTTGATGGGTGCCTTCATGATATCCCCCACATAGTGATCAGATTCAATGTCTCTGTGTGTTAATTGAAACCATAAATTGTGGTGAATTTTAATATATCTAATATATGTGATGTATATCATCTAAATTATACCATACCCAAATGAATGTATTTGAATCACTTATGAACAAGCAACAAATGGTTGTGATATCATAAAAAGTACCTGATATTCAGGTTATATAATCCTACTTGATGATTGTTATATATTTTGTTGTGTGAATAAAATGCGGTTTCTTATAAAACAAAAATATGAGGTGGCATCAGTTCCTGGTAAATAGCTGATTGTAACATTGATCACATTATACACCACGCATTCACACATAAGACTCTTTGGAACCAGCTTGGATACCATCAGCACACTGAGACAAACCACAGAGCTGCAACATGCATAGCTCACTAAGTTGCACTGCATGAGCTGTAGCTTTATCAGCTCACAACAAAAACAAACACCTGCAAAGCTGTCTGTGTGTTTATGTGTGTGGAGAGCAGGATGTGGTTGAGTGAGGATGCACCGAGGAGAGGATGGAGGGGAAGACTACTGAGCTTGCTGTGGCTGACTCAGCTCTTCTCACTGTGTACAGGGGAAAGTTTTGCAAACAGTGCATTGCATTGTGTCAAATGGAAAAAAAAAGCAGTGTTAAGAAGAAGCGAGTAAGGCCAGTTCGGCAACCAACGTGGGAATTCTGCCAGGGAATTACAGAGGCGAAACAAGAAGCAACGGGTAACAGCCGCATGAGAACAGTGTGAAAACAGGAAACCCTGTAGACAGGTAGACAGATGGGTAACCAAATCACCACTGAGATGGAGCAGGGGAGTGGAAAGACTGACCTCAGATGAAGCTGAAATATTTGGGTCATTTCCTGAAGACACAGATAAACATCTGTGCATCTGAGTGATACAAACGCACTATAATACATTTGCGGCTTGAGCTTGACTGCTTTGCACAAAAAAACACCTCATGTAATTGCACCATTAGAAAGTATTGCGTATATTTGCTCAAGCATGTTCTGTTTTTATTTCATTGCATTCATTTGACATCTACGCTAAAGATGAAGATTTTATAACATTACACATATTCAGCCTTTAAAATACGATGCATCATTCTTAATTAAACTACCCGACAGCGTAAACTTGACCAAGCTGCAACATTAAAAGGCTGCTTACACATGAATGCATCAGCATAGACAAACAACATCATTTACACAACAAAAGCAGTCTGAAAGACGGCATTCTGCATCATAAATACTACTACTTTTGAGATCTAGTACAATACGTGACAGTCTCATTTGACTCGCGCGCGCACACGGCACTGATCTACAGGTGGCAATGTGTTGGTAGAGACATGGAAGAAGGAGGAATTTACAGTTATCAGTTTTTTACCTTAAAATAACAGCTTCAAAATGATGTTGAGGATACACTGTCTTGTAACAGGGTGAATGGTATATCTATCACTTGTTTCTGCACACTGTAACTTCAGTGAGAGGGTAGGATCACAGCGTTACATACATGTTTACTTCAACATACAAGTTCTCAACACATATCGTTATGACATAATGAGTTTCGTTTGTAGTTACCACCAACATTACATCTGACAAACTGTCACAAACCTGGGATTTGTATTTATGACAGTGGTACAGCATTCAGAAATGCCAAATCACAAAAAGAAATGGCACTTTTTCTACATAATATTGCTTGGAGTTTTGTCTACCAGTTGAATTTAAAGGTCATATTGATAACATTTTTAGGTCGTTTTTAAATAATACATGTACAGTGCTTGTACTGTAGAAAGGTGCAGAGTAAAATTACTGCTCCTTCAAAATGTTATGATTATGAATTTATCATGTTTAAATTTTTGCTTTTGTTTATCTTTATGTAAGAATTACTGGTTGGTCCCAACTTCTGACAAGGTTTGTGAGGCAATAGTATAAGGCCATTAGTAGTTGCCAGTTTGTGGGAGAAAAAAAAAAAGAAGTAAAAATGGCTGATTTCTACAGTGCCCAGCATACTGTACTGCCCTAAGTAAGCTATTTAGTGTTTCCATTGTGAATTAATCATTGCATTCACATCCCATTAGTGGCTGAATGTTATCAATCACACTTTTAAGTCCGATTTTCACTCTGTTTTAGCCCTGATTTGTGATATCTATCAATTGACAGATGGAATTGCTTGTTTGCAGGGTTCCTGGAAAACCTTTGAACCTTTGCTCCTGAAGCTAGTTCTTCATAAAAAAAAATAGTCAGCAATGCAGTTTAGTGTGAGCTTTCAACGATCAAAAAAAATACCCCATATCTTTCATACATTACTAGTATTACTCAACTTTTAACTAGGTGATGGGAATTGCACAATTTAGTGGTGACTATAGTCACTAAGTGAGTCTGTCTGCTGTCAGGTTTTTCTATGACAACAGCTGCCTAGTGTGGCTGAAAACGACACTTTGAGGGCACAGAGTGCATCATACCATTGAAGCCGTGGGTCGGTTGGTTAGCTAAAAAACGAGCTGCTATGAGCTCAGTAAAACCAAAGCAGGCTGCAGATTTGACTGGCAGTTCTCTGTAGGTTACTTTCACATTGTCATTTGATAAATTGTTATTGTGAAAATATTTATCAAGTAAAAGGATCTAAAAAACACACCTGTTAGGAAAAAATGAATGAAGTGTACTTTGCTGTATGCGTTGTTCATGTGGGGAATCACTGATTATGAAGAAAGAGTGGCAATAAAAAAATAAAAGAAGGACAAAGAAATGTTTAAAAATCGCACTCAGCATTTCCTTTCAGGCTTCAATATTTGCCCTCTGCTTCGCTTGTGTGCTGACAAAATGAAAGCCTTAACTTGTATATTATAAGAGGTGGTAAGAGGTGGTAAGACCTGTTTTCAACCGACATCAGCACCTTTGGTTTATATATCACATGAGGTGTAATTGTGTTTGTTTGCTGGCCCACAGTTTTTTTTTTTTTTTCTAAACCAGACTTTAGGGTAAATAAACAGGAAGTGATTTACACACAGTTCCCGGTATTGGCTGCGCAACAGCAGCAAACTTTCCTTTACCTACCAGCTCTTCATATTCCACATGTAACTTTGTCACAATCACTCTCACACTTGTCATCTCAGTGCTCACAGAATCCATGTTTAATATGGATTACAATGAAATACATTCAATAATGTGTAGTTCGTCCATAGGACTTACATATGAGTCCACATATTAAAGACATTTCAGTCATTCTTGTCATGTTTTTGATTACAGAAGGATCATTTTTAGGGAACCTTGTTTCTGTAAATGTTACTCATCACTGTTCTTATTCATAATTTGACAGTCAAGATTAAATGACTCAACTTACATACAGTTGTTGTTTAGTCAAGAGGACTAAAAGAGGTCCCCATCGAGCTTGTTGCAGCTTTGGAGCAGAATCAAGATCACACATTTTTGTAAGCCTGGACTTTAGGCCCTGAGCCATTTATAAAATAAAAACAGAGCTACAGTAAAATCGTATTCAACACAATGTAGGCTGATTGAACTTGCCATATATTGCACATCAACACTAATGTAGTGATAGCTACATCAAAATACACATTATTATAAATAGAATATAAATAGTTCAGTTTCAGTAAATAAATATATCATACATAGTAACATACAGTATATACGTATTTATACAGAAGGAGGTGAGTGTCTTGTCTTTTCTGTATGCAGTTTGCATTGTCAACAAATGCAACTTCTCCTCAGACTCCCCTTTAAAATCCCGCTGAGCTTCATCGTCTTCCATCTTCAGCTTGCAAGAACCTCCATAATAGCTTTAACTTGGCCTCGAAGGAATCATAAACCGGTGTTGCTTTTTGGTGACGACCCACAAGTTCAAGGGCTGATCTGCCTCTTCATGGAAGCAGTAAAGTGACAGTGTCCACATCAGTCCACATGAAACATCCCCAACCCTGAGCTGTTTATCTCCACTTTCCAGTTCTCCAGTCCCTCTGGTGCAATCATCTTAGTAACCAGTCCCTGGTCCTTTATCAGGCTCACCGTCCAGCACTTCTTGCTCACAGGTATTGCATCAGCCTTCTCAGGAAGCTCCACTTCACAGGTGAGCTTATCGCCCACCATTACTCTGAGGAGGCCCGCCTTGCACCTGAAGGTGCAGGTGAGGTTGAGATCAATGTATATGAAGTAATTCCCCGCCTGTCGAGGCTTCAGAGAGTGCTGATCACTGTCAAACACAAAGTTGCTTCCCACAGAGTCGCCAGGACCGTAGTTTACTCGAGCCCAGGACATGGTGAAGTTGCCTACATTGGCTGCAGGAGGAGACAAAACATGTGTAATTTAGATGATGTTTGCACAGGGCAAGCTTGTCTGACACATTCCTTTCTGATGTTGTCTTACTTTCAGCCTGATTGATTTGGCAGAGCTACAAACAGGCCTACTCTATTTTTAAAGTCATCGAGGTGATAACAGACGAAAGATCTTTAGGCCACATAGTTAAAGTTTTGTCCGTGAAGAGGGAAAAAGACTCTACTTAAATAGAAGAATACATCATCTAACTACTCTCATATTTTTCTTAATTAATAAAATCAAGAAATGAGAACATAGTTTTGTGACTCTGTCCACAAACATTTGTGTCCCATGCCTGCTGTAACAAATAAAAATAGACATACCTAAGGCGGCTTGTAGGTAGACAAAGTTCTGCATCTGTTCACAAAACAGAAAAAAAAGATGAAGTGGATTAAAATGTGCACAGAACATGGGCCGGAGGAGAACCAGATACTTGTTTTCTTCATGAACAGCGTATACAGTCATTCTGTTTACCTTGTATCCTGAACTTGGTGCGTCTCCTGTCAGATGTGACGTCCCAACCTGTTGGGAGCGAGTCGGGGAGTCCAGTTTGGACCTGAGCTCCATCACAACCATCGTCCCGACGACAGCCACAGCTGCCACCGACACGAACAGGAACGTGATGGACGCGACGAGAAAGGCGTCCAGGCAGCGCCGGCGACCGCTCTTCTGGAGAGACTCAACGTCCATTTCTGCACTCTGATGTCCGAAGGGTTAGTCGCCGCTGTCCAGCTGTCAAAGGCTTCAAGTGCAAACGCGAGTTGTGGGAGTCGTACTGCTCCAGGTGTTTGACCTCCGCGAGATATAGTCCTCTTATTGTTCCACAGCCCGGTCCGCGGCTTCAGGTGAATGTCGCGACTCTGAGGACCATGGTGGCCTTTTATACCCTACTATGAACTTAGTTTCAGACAGGGAGGAAAAACGCGGAAGTCATGGATTTCCCTCTCGCCTCCTCACACACGCCCCCCTCCTTCGCTGCGTGTTCACGAGGTGAGAAAATGAGACTTTCCGCGGCGCTGCCTGCTGTTGCGCAAGTGAGCCCCGAGAAAGCAGCGTGTGCGGGCGGAAAACGAAAGGGAGAGACGGCGGCGCGCTGCCTCCATCCTCACTCCATTCCGAGACAGTGTCTGACAGACAAGCGCGCCTTCCCACTCACAGGGCTGGCAAGAGTGGCACATTGGAGGTAATGATAGGCTGAAAAAAAAAAACTCCAGGTGAACCTGGCTGTCCCGTTTGAGAAAGCACCTGTTGGCAAGTAATAGTGGTGCTGGGTGTGGCGTTTCTTTTTTGGGAGAGAGTTTCATCAGTATTTCATCATCACCCGAAAATAAGGTCCATGGCGTCATCGAGCAGGTTCACACACCTGGCGCAAGTTCTGCCACAGTCACGTGCCAGCCCTGCTCATTATCCAATCAGAAAGCGAGTCTGCTCTCACCTTAGACGGGAAAACCCCCGGTATGCCTGATTTGCAGGTATCAAAAATAACCAGGCTTCCTTGAAGGAACATGTTTCTGGTGTTGCTCAAACACTGAAAAGATCGCAAACTTAACATGGTAACAATGATGGAATATTTTGCCTTGATGGTGTGGGTGGGAGAGTGAGGGGTGATGCTGGAGAGGGAAAGCAGAGGGGAGGGAGGGAGTCTTTTTTTCCCCCCTCTGCTTTTATGGTAGAACATAAGACTTTAATGTGCTGCATCATGGAAAATAAGCATCTGGTGTGGCACAAGTCCCACTAACTTGATGGATGCCAGGGAAGTACTTATACAGGCCTATCTACTGAGGGGAAGACATCTCCCCAAGTGTTCACCAAATGCTCACAGTGTCCCAACATATCAATGTAGAATATGAATAAAACACAATTTGCCTCGCCTCAACAGGCACCAATCCACCGCCATCCTGTATTCTACTGTTCTGTGCTGTGTCATGGTACAGATGTTTGAGCTATTGTGGGATGGCAGGAAGTGGGTTTTTCTTGGAGGTGGGGGTTTGGAGTGTGTAGGTGTCGAGAGCCGAGGTCATGCCCCTTCCGGTTTACCTCATAGGACCTAATTTTGGAAAAAATACGTATGGTAGTGAATGGAGAGAGACAAATAATTGAAATCAATCAATCAAATGATAATTTTTCCACTTGAGAACTTTGCAGTTTGTCATAAAACTAATGAAATATAAGACTTTGAAAACACCTTGTTATAAAGACTACACAGCCAACAGTCGCCTTAGTGACGTCGTCTCTGAGCGGTCATCAAAACCTGTCACTTAAACCTTGTAGACAAATAAAGTGGTTGTTATCAGGCTTCAGCAGAGCTTGACGGAAAGCTGATCATTTAAGGGGTTTAGGTTTGGGTTAGGGAAAGATCTTGGTTCGGGTTCAAATATGCACGTTCACCACATGTTAGAAAAGCTAACCTCTCCCATGTGCTTATTTTTCTGGGCTCTTTCCTGACTGCAATGCTGTGACCTTTGCACATGAAATAAAAATGTAACTGGTCAGCTCCACGGATGTTCCTTGAGCAACATTGACTCATTAATTCCGATGTTCCCGGAACAACCCCAACATGCTGTAATCAGATTGTCCATATCAATTCTTGATAATTCAGCATTCATTGATATTCTAGGTTATAGATGCCTCCAGGTTCATGGCAAGAGTCTAAGAACACAACATCAGTGTTGGACTTCACTGATCCTCATCTGGCTGAACGGCTGCTATGGAAGTCATTGTGAGAGTATAGGCAGTCATGGTTGAAGTAGGTGAATGATTGTCATCTTAAATCATGGTGTCTGGTGCACAGCGTGGCTCCAGACTGTTTGGTCTTGTTAATCAGTGTTTGGGTCCGTGCAGGCAGCGTTATATGAGGAAATTCAAGGTAAGTGTGAGAGTTTGAGATAAGAAGTGAGATAAGATTTAAGATGTAAATGTAAAGATAAAGCAATGCATCTTGAGTCTAAAAGTTTGTTCCAGGCTAGCATGATTGGTGAGTTTTGACAGTAAGTCATGATTTGAACAGCAGTGTTACAGTACAATGGGCGTAACTACTGGCGAGGGCTTTCCCTCCTGGTCCATACAGCCCTGACCACCCACAGGAGAGTTTACACTGGGATTTATGGTAATTGCTCTCAAATGCTCACTGCTGATCAAAACAATCACCTGATCAGATCCGTACAGTTTGCAAAGATGGAACTGACACGGGAATCTTTGTGGTTGTTACTGAAAGGGAAGTGTGTTGTTATTTAAAGATAGGCGAAAGACTGGAAGTGACTGTCACTGACTGACTGTCAGAGCTATGTTTAGGCTAACAATTAACTGGGCTACTGAGGAAGCTAAACATAGTGAGGCTTACACTAACAATATCAGCAAATATACTAATCAGCTGTCACTTAGTTGCAACATTATGCAACTTTTTTTTTTACCTTAAAATAACAGCATTCTGATGGTACAGTGTCTTGTAATAGCCTTATCATAGCCCCTCCGCTCCCCTATCACTTTTTCTCTGTCTGTACTAAGTAAGTGTTTGTTCTCCTGTCTGTCATCCTGTCTGTCCTACCAACTCTTCATCACACTTCTGCCCGAAAAACAGCATCTGTCCCCGGCAGAGAGCCAGGTAGCTCCTGCAGTTGAATGGCGGTTATTATGTGTGACACGAGGAGGAAGGAAATTCTCTGGCAATTGGTATTGAAAAAAGTCCTCCTGAATGAAACTTCAGTGAACTTTCCCCCAGAAAACAGCATCCCTCCCCGTGATCGAGAGCCAGACAGTGTCATCTGTTTACTGTGTGATTATGTAATATGATGTGAAAACGACAGTCTCTGTAGATTGTTCATGTTTGCAAGATTTCTTCAGTTTCTCCATCTTTGTCATTGTTGCATAGCCTGTTGTAAATGTACTGTATATACATCGCTTTCAGGAACAAATGCTGCTTTAATGCGGGAAATCATTGAGCAACTTGCATTAATTGCAACATTCCTTTGTTTACCCCTCAGTTTGGTCAGTGGCTCTTGAAATTGCAGAAGTCCTTTCCCAGTAGTTAATAACATACTTGATTGTCTTTTAAAATGGCACTAAAAGACCCTGGAAAGTACCTTATACATTAGATCACTTAGCCTATAAATAAATGTTATATACGTTTGTTTTTATGAAAACCTGACACAAGATACTTTGAAACAATAACTTTGATCCTCAGTCTGTTTAACCTCTTTTGTTACAGTGTTCAAACATAATAAACCAGCAAGATATAAGTAAATCCCATAAAACATTCAGTTACAGCAATTTGGAGCAAAATAGCAATAACTATAAAGTTAAAATGTCCTTCCCCACCCTTGCACAAGTAAATGTTATTATGTTTTTGTTTAATTCTTTGGTAAATAATTATTATTAGTGATGAATTTGAACTATCAAATAAAGGGTGAATGTATTATAATAGTTTAATGTGCAAATAAACTAAGCATGTAATAATGAAGCATCAATCCTGAAAAGCCATCTGCCTGGAAGGACCGTGACCATGTGTAATTTTTACCTAATGCAGAATCATAAACAAATTAAAAGAATTCTTTATGCAGGAGTTGCTGTTGGAAAACACATCATTCAAAGTTGACCAATCCTCCCCAGCTTTTTTTTTGTTTATACAGCGGTTAAGTTTGAAAGCACAAATCAACAGGCCCACAGCTCTGACAACTCGGCAGATTTTGATTTCAAATGCAGCTGCACTGCACGTCTCACCCTGTTCTTCGTCTGCCTCTTTACACTGCATGTGTGTGTGTGTATGTGTGTGTGTGTGTGTGTGTGTGTGTGTGTGTGTGTGTGTGTGTGTGTGTGTGTGTGTGTGTGTGTGTGTGTGTGTGTGCGTGTATGTGTGTGTGTGTGTGTG
>OMLP01021436.1:3502-11002 GCA_900302685.1 Spondyliosoma cantharus
GGGGGGGGGGGCTGCTTTTCAAAATAAAAGTCAACATTTTGGACACACAGAATTCATAATGATTTCTTTAAAGTTTCCTGGGAGTAGTGATGCAGTCTGGGAGAAATTTGAGGGTAATTAGAGATACAAGTTTAATGTAGCTTCTTTGATTAGTTGTTTTGAGTTTAAAAGTTGTTAATTTTCAGACTTTTATTTTTTCGTTAAAGTTCTGTAAAAATCATCGTCAAAAATCAGTAAATATAAAAGTAGTGTTTAATGCTGCTTGTGTCATATTATCATATATTTCTAGCTATTTTCCTTAAACAAATAAACAAGCGTCTGTCACAGTCACCTGTTTTATTTTCAGATAACTCTGTAAAAGGTTGTTTCAGTTCATGGAAATATTTACCTTTTAAGAATGAACTGAACTTCATGACCGTGATGAATATTCTTGCAATGTGACTGTCACTTTTATTGTAAGATGAATTTGTTTCGTTTTCAGTCTCACCCAGGGGAGCCTGGATTCAAACCAGTGACCTTCCGATCACTGATTGAACGGCTCTACCCACTGAGCTACAGCCACCTCTTTGTGTAAGAAGAAAATATTAAAAATGTAGTATCTAAAACATACAACATTCTCTCTTTCAGTCGGTGTTGTGACAAGAAGAGCTGCGGAAATCGCAACGAGACGCCCTCCGACCCCGTCATCATCGACAGGTAGGAGCTTACCTGAGTGTGGCTTCATACCTCAGACACCTGTCTCTCTCTCTCTCTCTCTCTCTCTCTCTCTCTCTCTCACACACACACACACTGTCTTATTCATGGAGTTGGCTCAGGTCTGATTTTACATCAGGTGGTCAAAATGTGAAGATGATCTGTTCGGTGGTGAACTGATGTTTAAGTCTTTTTATAATGAAGGATTCTGTCTTTTCTCTGACGGAGGGTTTTCTGGGAGTTTGAGTTGAACCCTTTTTTAGTGTCAGTTGTTGTATGTTGCTTTTTAGCTCCTTTGCTTCTTTACATTCACAAATCATCTTCAGTTCTTCCCCTCAGGCTGGTTTCATTAAATTTCTGTGGAAGTCAACTTGAAAAGACTTTAAACTTGTCACAGGAAGAAAATCCATCACAGTCAGTGTTTCAGTGAACTCAGAGGTCTGCTGACTGCTTTTTTAATGCAGCTTTTGACCATATGTCATGGTCTTCATGAGTCGATGAGACTTATCTACATGATTTTGTTTTTGTTGAGCCTGACAAGACGTCTGGAGGGCAAAATGGAAAAGATTGCTTCATGACTAACTTTATATATTAAGTAAGTGGACGGTGAGTTTTGAGCTCCTTCAAACAACTTTTTCTAACATGAAGGATGAACTGAGCTTGGATTGTTTTTAAGACATTTTCATTTTTTTCTTGTTTTAGTTTACAAAAAAATCTCACCACAAGGTCCATTTAGCAGCATTTTGTGCATTTCGATTGTGTCTCGTAATCTTCAGCAGCAGATTGAGTCACCCAGTTGTCCTGGAGTTGTAGATGTAGAAATTTCCATTTCGTCTGAACATGTGCAGGATCTCTCGTCCATGTTGGCTCAAAAGCTGAGCTTCTGAGTTGGTTCTTGATGTTTTCAAACAGAGTTATTTTGTCTGGACTGTTAGAGATCAGCTGCTGGAGAGCAAACTGGAGATGCTGTGAAAAGTTGTTTCTTTTAACTACCACAATATTCTGGTCCTGGAACGAACCATGAGTGAGTTGATTGAGTGATTTTGATATGAAGATACTCTGACATTTTCAAGTCTCTGCACATTGATACTTAGACTATCATTATAAACTTCTAAAATGTGAGGTTTTGTATGTAAAACGTGACAATCTTGAGTTCTGTTGCTCTTGCTTTATTTTTCTGACGTCTTTGTCCAAACATCCGTCTGATTCTTTTGTTTTTCTTCCTGTTTTTGTTTTGTGGCGTCTCACTTCTTCTTCTTCACCTCTCACTTCCGACAGACGCTCAACTGTGTGAATTGTTCAATCAACACATGCGGAAAAATCAGGTTAAAATGCTGCAGTGCAACTCTTCCTCAATCTTCCATTGAATAAGAACTGGATTTAATGTGACAAAGATAACAGATTGATTTTAAGAACTCAGATGATTGATCTGATAATAACGGGATAACAATGAGAACCATTTCAATGATTTTGAAACAGATTAAACACAAAGTATCATTTTGCAATTTTTAAGGTAGCTGAGAGGTACAACTCCTATTTTAGCCCATATCAATTCACATTTAATGAAAAACTCTCAAAGTATGCTGAATTAGCTGTTAGCACGTCCTGTTTGCAGTGTGCACATGGAAGTACAGACAAGTGTTATCAGAAGTAAAGTTAAAGATGTGATAATTCTCAGGCAAGTTCTGTATGTCTTTTTTCTATGATTTCCAAGAGGATTAACTGACTTTCAGTTAATAATGATATAGTGGTAATGATATCCTCAGGTAGTGCATTTCACTCTGAATCTATAAAAAATGTGTTTCATGTCTGTGTGTTTTAGATTGGACTAAGTTATGACTCTGAAGAATGAGTCTCTAAGTGTTTGAAAGGGTATTTATCTCCTCTGGGTTGTTACAGCTTCTTCCTCTCAGTGTGAAATCCTTCAGTTTGTCACCTGTCAACAGTGTGATTTTCTAGTTTGATAAAAATATATATATCGTTGTACACATGTTGACTTTACTTATTTTATAACGAGCAGTGATCATTTATTTTATTTCATCCAATGCCACATGAAAACTCCCGTCGTCCCTCAGTGTGAATATTATCTCCCGACAGCCAATCAGACGCTTCCAAACATCAACATCACAATCCTTTATTAACATCGCGTTCGTCCTCGCCGTCTAATCCCTCCACCCTCGGTGTCCTTGGAGTCGGCGGCTGTCCATCACAACGCCCAGCTCTGATTGGTCGGGTTGAGCCAATGACCTCAGAGGAGGTCAGGAGGGAGGGAGAGGGGAAGGAGAGGGGGTCAGTACAAACTCCATGTTGGCTCGTTAGAGAGGCCTTGGACCGCGGCCAGGACACACACACTCACTCACACACACACACTCACGCACACACACATACACGCACACACACACACACACACGCACACACACACACACACACACACACACACACACACACACACACACACACACACACACACACAGGTGATACACACTCATATGTATGAGCACACACACCAACTTGAATGCATCTATAGAAGAAAATACATACAGTACACACATGTTGGTACATGCCACAATAGGACTCCATCAGTGAGTCTACACACACACATACCCATCATGTGTTTGATGGGTGTTTTTAGAGGTGTTGTCACCTCTGTGTGTGTTCTGTCACACATGAGATGGACTCTATACATCCAACATCTACAGACGCCAGGCATTGTGGGTACCGCTGGCGGAGCTGTACAGTGACTCTGAATCGTCCTCTGTTTCAAGATGAGGAAGTGAAAGTAAAAATATATGTTATTTTATTATTTCAAATATTGTTGATCATGACAAAGAGCTTCTTTAGTTGATATTACAAGAGCAAACAGAGGAAGGTGACATACAGTAATACATGTTAAAGATATGACATGATATAATGTGTAAAAACAACTCGACCTGTGTTCAACCTTTACACAATCCCAAATGTTTCCTCATGGTAGCGGTGTGTTTCATTTAGTTGCCTGTCGCTGTAACTTCAGGAGAGAGTCAGAGAGCAAGACGAAATCTAACGTTAATTAAACACCTTGTCTGAGTCACGGCAGGTAGATTTTCATTGAGGTGAAGCTCTGAGTGAAGTCAGCACTCAGCAGAGACTCTGGTTCTGGTTGCGAAGATAAATCACCTCTTTACTGAGCTCTCCTCTCGTCGGTAAACAGCTCCGGATCAGAGCAGAATCCAGGTGTTTATTCCTCCTGAATGTGTGGATCTGCACCCACTCTCTCCTCCACAACTGACTGATATTTTATGTAATATCATGAGCATGAGGATTAGAAGCTGGGAGGCGGTCTGGGCATGTTCTGCTGGAGGTCAGGTTAAGTAAAACATGATAAGGCAGCAGATTATACATTGTACTGAGCAGGAGGTTTGTTCTGTGCAGATCAGTGGAACAGATTTAACTGTTGAATGTTTAACTATCTCCTCCTGAAGAATCTGACCAGACTGAACCACAGAGCTGAGGCAGCCATGTTGTTGTGTCTGGTGTGTTGTTGTGTGTTCACACTAATATCAGTTTGTTTGTCTGTAACATCAGAACAAACTGCTGCTGCTGCTGGAGAATGTCTGAAATCATTTAGCTGTTCCTCTGCAGCTTTAATTAGGACACGACAGGACACTGATACTAGTCCACTAACCCAGGGAATACACACACAGCTATTGTCTGCATATTAATGGACACACACACACACACACACACACACACACACACACACACACACACACACAGCAACATGGACACACATATATGTGCAGACACACACACTGTGTCAGTCGTCTTCTGTGATTTACTGCAGCACTGCTGGTTTCTCTGCATTTTAGGCCGCTGGTTAAGAATTGCAGGATTTATTACATTGACCCCCCCAACACACACGCATGCACGCACGCACACTTCGTGGTGGGGGGGCAGAGTTGGGGGGTGGTTTAGTGTGTTTAGTGACCCATCATGCAAATGATGTAGCTCAGTAGCTATAGTAAAGCGGTTTAATGTTGTGAATTCATGTCTCGCTGGAGTAAATCAAACTGACACACACACACACACACACACACACACACACACACACAAACACACACTGATCTTTATGTTTTATCTCGACGCTCTTTCTCCTTCTTGCATTTTTCTTGTTTTATTTCTCTCCTCCGTCGTCTCGGATCATTTGTGGCACATGAAGATTTTCTCCATCTATTTCGTTATCTGAGATCTTTGACCTTTGACCTTGCGAGCTGATTGAGTGTTGGTGTGTTTGAGAATTTGTTGGTCCAGTGAATTATTAACAACAAACACAGACATATATATTTACCATTTATTTAAGGGTTACAGTTACGTAAAGCTGCAGCAATTCATTGTCTAGTAGTCAACTATAAAATCACCAATTTTTTAAGTAATTAATTGGTGTAAAAATATCCAGAAAATGCTGAAAAATGTCGTCCTCAAATCTCTTGTCTTGTCCAAAATCCAAAGATATTAAAGAAACCAGAAAACTAACAACAAACTGAAGCACTGAATTATGGCCTTTTCCTGAAAAAAAAATACTCAAACCAATAATCAATAATCAAAATAGTTGACAATTTCTAAATATTAAAATATCGGCTTACTGCTCAGTTTAAAATATCGAGTGTCTTTACATGAGGAGCAGTGGATGAATGACGGAGGGATTTTGGACACCGCTGTCGACTCTGTGAGAGATTTTGCTGTTGATTTTTTAAAATGTCATCTTCCAAAGCTGCAAGCAGCAAAAACTGAACTCCGTCGTCCTCCGTCGTGCTCGTGAGGACGAACAGAAACCTCAGAGACAGACAGATTCCTGTAGAGGGAAGAGAGGACAAATATTTGTGAATAATTGAGTGAACTGATCTTTTAATTCAAAACAAAGACACGCTTCACTCCAAAAAATAGGAACTTCTTTTAGCTTGGACAAAGAGATGCTGTCGTACATTAACAGACGTGTGTGTGTGTGTGTGTGTGTGTGTGTGTGTGTGAATACAAATGTGTGCTGATGCTCCTCTCAGAGGTCGCTTTGTTTCCTCCGTTTGCCGGCTAATAGCCAAAATCCTGCCGAGGCAGCAGAACGTGGTGCTGACGGATCGCCGTAACAGCGCCGTTATTACACGCTAATATTGCAATTAGATGGGTGGACAAGTTGCCCGAGCGGGGCAATAAATTGCCACAGAGTGTCAGAGCGTACGAGGAGGCCGAGCTCTAATTACCCAGAACACACCTCTCCAGCCTCCCCCTCCTCCGCTGTCTGACCATCACCCTCCTGCTTTAATGGTCGGGCCTTACATAGAGGTCATGACCCCCTCTTTACACACACACACACACACACACTCAGAGCACACACGCACTTTCAGAGCAGCACTTGTTCCTCTAACGCCATTTGCAGCTTGGATGTCATCTGTAGAGAGTTTGGAGTGATGAAGAGCGACTTTTGACCTCCTGGTATTGAACCTGGAGCCCCTGATATCACCAGCCAATCAGTGGGTCGCTCAGAAACTGGCCCCGCCCCTTACTTTTCTACGAAAAGCAAAATAATCAAATATATCTTTAAATACAGACCTGATATGGTTTTAGTCATGCTCAGTGATGACATGTTTCTGTCGGTTTAAACATTAAAACTACATTTCCCATCAGCCCTGCTGCCATCTGAGCAGAATGAAGGGAAACTTAAGAGGAAAATCGAGGCTGAGGGTTTCAAAACAACCTCTGAGTTTTTATCTCTTTGCCGACTGTTCTGAGAATTAATCATCATTTGCAAAAAGCAGCTCCTGCACAGTGTCTTTGTCTCACAGTTAAGATGCTTTATTGTCTCCTGGGAGCAGAAACGAGGCTGCAGAGCGAGCGTCAGCAGAGAGAGAGACAGAGGAAGGTTTGATTTAAAGACACGATTCAGGAAGAAACAACACAGAAGCTTTCTATTGCTTTTATTATTTACTCTCCTTCATGTCAGCCTTTTATTCTTTTGTGTTCTTTAATTCAGCGAGGTCACCTCGATTCATCTGGATACAGATTAGAATAGTTTCGGTGCTAAAAATGAGTCATGTTTTACCACTGGATGTTTTTCCATGTGGCAACGTACACTTCTGCAGACCACAGATTTGTTGAAACGTTATAGTTAATCTCTGATGGCCTGATTAGAAAAACACTTTGTTAGTGTAAGAAAAAGGCTTTGTCTCAAAATACCTGCTTCTGTCAGCACAAACACGGCTGGAAAATGTCCCGACGTCTCTTTGAAAAAACCTTTACAAATGTGTAAAACCTGTCTCCAACAGTGATCTCTGGCTGGGCAGCCATCACTGTAACTTCTTCCTTTTGGTCGTTTAACAACATAAATATCCTGCAGTCTTACCAGTCAGCGTCCTTTCAGCCTTTGAGGGTCGACTGTCAGCTTGGCCGTGGCTTAGACGTGACAACCAGCGAGAGAAGAGACTGTCGGTTTGAAAACAACAATTGCGGCTCCTCCAGAGGTTAGCGTAGCTGCTATAGCCTCAGTTCTATCAGAACTGAAGAGTTTATTTGATTGAAAGAAGAACTGAGTGACTTCAGTCAGAGTTTGATTAACCAACTAGCTCTGCTGCTGGCGCCGCTCTCGCAATGATGATCTAATTGGTTGATAGACAGATGTTTCATCCAATCTACACCAAGTTTATTTTTGGAAGGTGCCTACCTTTTACAGTTTCTTAGACCGACTCTCCAGGTTGTTTTGCGATATTTGCAAGTCAAACATCTGATTCATTGATTAAAAAGTCAAAGCCAAGAAGGAGGGAAGTCAAGCACAACTCC
>OMLP01021436.1:13502-18774 GCA_900302685.1 Spondyliosoma cantharus
GTGTGTGTGTGTGGAGGTTGGAGATGGGGATGGGTGGAGATTGTAACCTGTCCCTCTGTCTGTACCCATTAGGCCCTGGTGCAGCCGGGGCCTGCAGGGGCCCTCGGGGGCTCGGTCACGTTTGATGTGATCCAGGGAGAAATGTTCAGTGGCCCGGGGTGCCCACAGCCATTTACCACAGGGGAGGAGAGGGGAGGAGGGGTGGTGTTTACATACTGTACAGATTTGATGGATGGTGCAGGTAAGCTGGAAGACTTCGGGGTCCATGAATCGATCCACCTGAAGTCCAGGTTGTTGAGCTGATTTTGGTTTAGTTTGGATCCCTTTGATCCGAAATCTGGACATGATGATGTCATGACAGCTGACATCAGAGGTCATGTGACAATCACACATGTCTTTGAGTGTTTTCTCAGTGAATCAGACTCAGAATGTTACCGGTGCTCACATTGTAAATGTAAACAAGATTTAAATGGAGAAAGTTTATAAATAAAACAATAAAATGATTCCAAAAAATAGAAATAATGAACAGAATATGTTCATAAAACAATATAAGAAAAAATAATCCAGATTTGTGCTGTCAGAAAATCCCTCCAGAGGAAACAACAGGCCCTTTCTGTGTGAGTAGATATCGATAATTGTTTTGTCATGATAAACGTGTCGTGATGTTTTGACAGCCCAGACTGAGACACCAATTAAAAAATGCAGCTCATTTTGAAATCAGCAACTCTTTTAATCACAACTCTGATTCCATCATTGACCAAATCAAACACGTGTTGATGTCGTGTTCTCGTGATCTCCTTTAAGTTCTGTGTTTCCTGCAGTGTGCCACCTTCACCTGCATCGCTCAGTAGGGGTGCATATCGTTAGGATTTTATCGATACCGATACTCCTTATCGGTACCGATACTTGTCGACTTTAATGTTAAAAGATTCAACCTTCTTTTTATTACCAGAAGCTATGTAATTACAAATACTCCGGAACAGATACTCAGGACTTCTATATCTGGCGGATGCTGGAGCACGACACAGCAATTCAGCTGAATTTAACACAGAGCAGACAGGAAGTCAAGCACCGAAATAACAATATAACATCCGGTTACTTTTCAAAATCAAGCACTCTGTGTTGACACCAGCACACCAATCTCTAAAAAGAGACAAACACAAGCTCTTCTACTAATCCTTCGGTCGGGAACACTTGCTGTTTTTTTTAAAAAAGAAGTACCGATAACAGTACTGTTTGTCCAGAATCTTAACGGTACCCTGGTACCGACCCAATTAGGAGCCGGTACCAAAAAGTACCGGACAGCACATCCCTACTGCTCAGTCAGCATATCTTCATCACAACACCAGATATCATTTACCTGCCTTGTTCTATCAGCTCTGAAAGATACTTAAATCTAACAATGTAATCATAAATATTTTATTTCAATATCATTTACAAAATTCACCATTAAGAACTTTTTATCTGTTTATTGTAAATGCCCTCTATGGGAATCACCTGAAAACAGCATTTTTAACATGCCTGTCATGATTTAACATGACTGTCTGTGTACTGAGGGATTAAAATACAAAAGTAGGGCTCGTCACTATGAACTTAAAATAATATTGCAATATTTTTGAACAGATACCTTTATCAGTGTTGTGGGATGACTGTTGGTGTTCATATTGTAAGTCACCAGAACTGAACACCCATGTCCCATCAGCTGTTTCCCACTTCTTGTTAATTGGATTGAGGAATTAGGGCCAAATGTGATTACATCACCACCTGCAGGTTCGTTAGCCGCCTCGGTGTCAACATCCAGCGGTGCTCAGCAGGAAACACCTCCTCAACATCCCCCACCACCCCCCACCTCCACCCAGGGCGGGGCGGGGCACTCACCAGGGGATCATGGGAACTTTGGGAGCCCCACCGCCCCCCCACTACCACCACCGCTTCTTCTTCCTTCTTCTTCCCCTTGCCAAATCCCCCTCCCAGCATGCACCTCACCCCCTCAAGGCAAATCACCTTGTTAATCTCAGCACACACGCACGCACTGCTGCTGCTGTAAACCGGAGTTTGTATGTAATCCAACAAACTCACTTCTTTTCTCTTTTTATACATTGTGCTATCAAACAACCAAAGATAGACAACAGAGAGGCAGAAAGTATATTTTGATTATTTAAGAGCTCTATATTATATTTATATTCCCTCAAATATCAGAGTGGTTGCATCAACAGGCTTTTAAGGAACGTACCAATTATAGAAATGTACAAAAACAGAATATAAATCAATCTCATCTGAGTCATACTCGTTAAATAAAGTCATCGTCAGCACTGATACAGTAGAAATTCAGATATTTAAAGACTAAAAGAAAACAAACATGCTTTATTGTCCGTGTAGTTTGTGCAGATTTTGTATTTTAAATCACACACTATCACCTGAAAGGATCAGCACCTGACACAGATTACAGATGATCAAAACATAATCCACAGGCCCCAAATCTACTGCTGAGATTGATTCATTTTACTCGATATCAATCTTGTCTGATCTTGACTTCATTTGCTGTCAGAATTATCAGGAAAAACGTCTTTCTGACTGAGAAAATTCACATGAACTCCACCTTAAGTCGGAATAACGTGGAGAAAATGTTGCTACACGAGTTGATGAGTTGACTTCACATGATGCTAAACATAGCGACCATGCTGCGTCCATGCTGCTCCCACATTGACAAGTCGGAAGAACGAATTCCCAACTCAGTGAGTGGGACTGTCCGAGGAGCACCTGAATGCACCATATATCCCAACATGTCGACTGATTTATCCAGCTTCCACCTCGATGTTCTGATCATCTTGTCTGAGGATTTGTATCCAGGCTGCTGATGATCTTGTTTTGTCCTTCTGGTTCTTCTGCCTCTTTCTCTGGTATTAATCAGCTGTGGTGACGTCCCGACTCAGATCATTGACTTCTTGTTGTTTGCATCTTTGAAAACATTTCAAGATTTCTCAGATTTCTTTCTTTGTTTCAAACATGAGCTCTAAACTCATCTAGTATGTAGGTGGTTCTGGAAGTCTTCAGGTTCTGTAGGTGAGCCGTGGTTGATGGTGTAGATTTCTGCCAGTGCGTCCAACCCTGACAGAGGTTGAGAAAACAAAGTGAGTTGCGTCGGATACACCAGCTCTGAGTTCAGTTTAGTCGGTCGGAGCCGTTAGTATTCAGGACATCAACACTCTGCTCGCTCTCTCTCTTTCTGCTACTCATTCCCAAGCTCGCTCACCCCTCTTCCTCCTGTTAATCACTCAAGTGTTTTCCCAATTAAGAATGCACTGATAACCTTCCATCACACACACACACACGCGCGCGCGCACGCACACAAACACTCGCAGCGGTTTAATCAGGAATATGAGTGCGGTGTGGCTAATTAAGGACGACCATCCGTGGGCTCCTGCCTCACCAGCAGATGTGGGGGAGGGGCGTTGTGTGTGTGTATGTGTGTGTGTGTGTGTGTGTGCGTGTGCGTGTATCCTTGTTGGTGTGTTAGATGACATTTGTTTGGCTCTTCTACTTCCTGTCAGAAGACAGGATGATCACTGGTCATTGGTTAATGGTTGTGCCGCCATGTTGGTTTGACTTATTTTGTTGTTTAGTTTGTTTCAATGTGGATATTTTTACTCACATTAGTTCAATTTATTTGATCTTTTCTTGCTTATTTTAATTGAAGTGTTCATTAAAACAGGTTCACAGATTTTTCTGTCTTAGTTTGTTGAGTTCTTGTGCCTGAAAGGTGTTGAGATATGGGTCACAAAATAAAAATGTGTAAACCACCACACAGCACAGCTGAAACAAATAGTTTAATTGTTAGAAAATGTATTATCAACTATTTTGATAATTAATTAAAAATGTATATGAACAATTGTAACTGGCTACATTCTGGGTCCGAATGAGAATAATCTTGTCTTGTCTTCAATAATGATAAACTGAATATCTTTGGGTTTTGGACTGTTGGTTGGACAAAACATCACATATGAAATATGAAAAGTCGATAATATTAAGCCACATCTCTTTTATTGACTTAACAAACACAACATTTATAAACTCCTGTACAGTCAGGATGGTAGGCACCTGAAAAGTTGGTTTGCAATGCAGCCATAAACACAGAGGATGAAGAAATATATTAGTATTAAATCATCTATCTTTGCTCACAACTTCTGAGCTTTTCTTACTGCAGAGAAGAAACCTGTAAAAATGTGAAATCATCCAATCTTATATTTTTAAATGGACCAAATGATCAATCGATTTAAGGTGATTCTGGAGAAAGAAACTAGATTTTTAAGTCGCCTTTCTAGTACGTCAAAATTGCTGATGGTTAGTAGCAACCTGAAGTGTTTTTACCACCTCTGAATTACACTCAACGATCTACTATCTCTCACCAGAATCAACTACTGCACCTTTAATGAGATAACATGTCGGAATTCTGCATTAAAATAACTGAATTTGACTTGACCTTTGTTCAGTATGTTGTTGAGTTGTGTACTTACTAAGGGTGTAACGATACACAAAAATCATGGTTCGATACGTACCTCGCTTTTGAGTTCACGGTTCGGTTCATTTTCAGTACAGTATGGGAACACAATGCAAAACATAAATTTACTTGTTGTGTATTCAGAACTTTTGTAATCCAACAATTTATTGTAACATACAAAATACAAAAATAAAATTTAAAAAAATGGAATACTGTTGTAAAGTGCTGCCTGGTAAAAAGTTAATAAATTATTGTTAAATAAACAAAATATATATAAAATAAGCTTTCCAATGAAGAAAATATTCTCAAACAAAAACTATTTGAAATATTATAAATATAAATTCCTCACAGCTTGTTAAAGTCTTTTAACAAAACGTTTCCACAAGTAAAGTGCAGCACTAACAGTTCCAGCATGTAGCCCTGTTCAGTTTTACTCAACCTTCATGTTTTTTGCCAGAAAGATTAACGTGTCCACATTGACTCAGTTATTGTGAGTACAGGCTTTCATTACGAAGATATAAGGACGAAAATATGCACTTTTGGACGATTTTGGACAGTCGCGTTTTTTTGGACAGGCATCAACACAGTCAGCTACACTGTCACTGTGTGCTCTGTAGCGCTCGTCTAACATTGGTTTGCAGTGGTCCGGCATCTCCGTGTGGAACAGTAGTGTTCAAGCCACATCAAAATGAATATACATATACATGACTTGGATCAATGAGCAGGGCAATCGGAATGTTTTCCTGGTTAGCGGACATGGCCGAGGACCCCTCT